>JAKKIK010000932.1:0-21243 GCA_024500135.1 Heterodera carotae | reverse complement strand
AAAAAAAAAAAAAAAAAAAAAAAAAAAAAAAAACAAAAAAAAAAAAAAAAAAAAAAATAGTTGTGAGAAAGAAAAATGGGGGGGGGGGGGGGGGGGGGAAACGGCACTAATTTGTAAGGCAAAATTGGTGAGGAGGAAGGGGGAATAAAATGGTAACTTTTAAATCCAACAATTTACTATACTTGTAATTAATTAGTTCTGCCCAGCAAATTAAAAAAAAACCGGGACCTCGAGGTAAATCCCGGCCGGGATATCAGGGAAATCCCGGCTAGAGTATCAGGAAAATCCCGGCTGGAATATCAGAGAAATCCCGGCTGGGATATCAGGTAAATCCCGGGCTGGAATCAGGTAAATCCCGGCTGGGAAATCAGGTAAATCCCGGCTTCCGGGTTTCCAACCCAGCCGTGCACTATATTACATGCATACAAATACAAAAAAACAATAATGATGTTTGATGGTTAATTTGGTCCATTGAGTTGCTGTTGTTGCTGCTGTTGGTTGTTGTTCCATGGGCTTTCGCCCGTCTCAATGTTTGCTGCTGGCTGAACATAAGTGACCGGGAACAGTCCGACCTTGCCGTGCTCATTTGACCCACGGCACATGCCATTGGCAAGAATTTGTTGCAGGAACAAAAATTGACCTTGCTGAAAGGCGGGAGAGGGAAATTAAATTCTTCAATAGACTAATTCAAAAAATTAAATATGCATAAACACAATTCGACCGATTTTGTCTATTTTTTCATCCCGTTAAAGTAGGTAAAATTTGAATTTCCGAAAAATGTTCGGATTTCAGTAGGAATGTCTTTCAACCCTGTCTGTAAGTCTGTCTCTCTCTCTCTCTCTCACTTTTATGCACAACGAGTCGCTGTCATAAATGCTTGGCTGGCGCCCAACTTTGACCACCACCCACGAGTTGTCTTGCAGCAAATTTGTTGTCACGCCCTCCTCACTGTTCATCGTCGCTTTTTGTTGCTGTTGCTGCTGTAACAATAAAAAAAAATAATGGAACGGGCGGAAAAAGGGTGTACCAAAATTGCATGCTATTTAAAAACATTAGTCCCGGTGATCCGTCGTTTGGTTATCAGGGATATAATCGGAGGATTTTTCGACCTTTTTGGTCCCAGATTCCGTATATCTTAATGCACCCAAATCCGGATTATCCGAACCTTTTCGGTTCGTTCATAAGGTGTCAGTATCTTTTGGGTCGGGAAAATCGGGTTATCTGTACCTTTTCAAGTCCGGAAGATGTATCTTGTTGGATGGATAACCGTACCCTTTTTGGGCATACTGTCACTTCCCAAGGCGTACATGGCACATCAACAGATGTTCCCACCCGGACGAATGTATGAAGGAAACCTAATGCATACGCTCCTTTAGGCAATAAGTTGCAGTTTAATCCCACCTCGGCGGCATGTTGCTGCTGTTGTTGTTGTTCGCCTCCCACTGAATGGGCACTCGACCGATTGCCGGTCGAACCGCCGCCACCGCCCGCCCCGTTGCTGCTGCTGTTTGTGCTCGGGTTCAACACGCTCAGCTCATCATCACAGTCATCACACTGTGTTAGTTGATGTTTTGTTATTTTGTAAATTCAAATTAATTACGAACGAATTTTTAATTGCCTTGTCTAACAGATTTTTTAATGAATTTTTTTTGGAAATTTTAGGTTTAAAAAATGAAAGATATGGTCCTTAATGCCAAACACACGGGCCGGCAACTTCCCTACTATTTTCATTTGTTTGCTTGGTAAAGAAAGGCCAAGCGGAAAAAGCGCAAGGCGCTAAAGCCTATAAAATGTGATTAGTTACCGGTTTTACGCGGTTTGCTGGAATCATGCCCGTTTCGCCCATGCAATTCCTTGACAGAAATTTGGTTTCTTATTAAAATAAAATTGAAAAAAAAAAACAATTTGCCCTACCCAGGACCCCTTGGCCCACAACCTCGCCAGCCACCAGCCATGCTCAGGTTTGCCCAGCAGCTCCAGCTGTTCGCCCCGCTCAAAGGGCAAGTCGCTGATGCGTTCGGGCTCGAACTTGTACTTGGCCATCACTTTGTCCAGGAATGGTCGCTCCAACGGCTTCACCAATTTGGTTGGTGCCGGCGGGCCCATGCTCAGCGGGTGCACCTTGAAATGGTTGAGCAATGATGCCATGTCCGCAAATTGCATCGTGGAAATCTGAATGTATATGTGCAAAGTGTTTAAATGTTGACAACAAAAAAAATGTAAAAACGGTTTAATTATTATACATATATAGAGAAATTACGGGCCTACATTTTGACAATTTCTGGATAATAGTAAAAATTGCTGTCTCACTTTATACTGTGGTGCACCCCCAGGCGCTTGGGCCGCCAACTTTTCAATCAAATAGTTGTGGAAATGATCACCAACGCCTAAAAAAAAATTTGAGAGATAATTAAAATGTCGGATTAATTTGCATTTAAAAAAGCATTCCAATTTCAACCACCTTTCACACAAATTGAAAAACAGCCTTGCGCTGTGGTGGATTCGCGGATCAGAAAAGTGCCGGCGTCGCATTGTGCCAACAGCCGTTCCGCCTCACCACGGTCCAATTTGCCAAAGAAAAAACTGTCCCATGCAAATGCATTGAATGATGCCATTTTTTCCTGGGGAGGATACAACTAAAAACAATTAAGAGGAAAAGATAAAAATTCAACAAGCAACAATTCACTAATAAAATGCAAATTCATCAAGGTTTTCCTATGGGCAAAAAACAGGATTTACAGAATTAATCAATCCAATGTAAAAATCCGATCCTGTTAGTTACATGAATTTTTTGTGCCCGGTTTACAGGGTATCTATCAATGATGCTAGTATATACATATTTATCGTTAAATTAAAAGCAAGTATTTTAAAAATAAAAATTATTGTAAGAAAAATTTCGACCCAATGTTCGAATTCACCTCCAGGGTTCAGAATTGATCAAATGTGGTCATATTCGTGTTCAGCGCCTCAAAATTCAAAATACCATTAGAAACTCGTTCTGATAATTGGAAAAAGTTACCCCTAGCCCAGGCCTATTACGACTTTTCCAAAACTTTTGCTTGAAGGTTAGTCTTATGATGTGCGGAAACTAGGGTAGCACGGGACCGGGCCGGGAAATCCCGGTTTTTTCAGGTCCCGGTCCCGATCTCGGTTTTCAAAAAAAGTCAAGTCCCGGTCCCGGTCGTCCAAAACCGGGCGGGACCGGGACCAAATATGCACTGGTAAGAATGCGGATTTCCGCCAGACAAAAAAAATGTCATGGGTCGAGTGGTTGTGTTGTATGTTTCAATGATATGGTTGGTGTGGGTTCGGATCCCGCGTTCTTTAATAATTTTCATGACTTTACTTTAAATTTTTTATTCAGGGAAAATTTCTCTGATATCTTCTCGATTTTTTAAAATTATTTTGGGGTGAAACTACGTATATAATTTAATTTTTAAAATTAGAATTCATTGAGGATTTATGGGCCATTTTATAACAGATTTTCATAGGGAACCCAGCTAAATTCTCAAAATTTTCCCATATTCTACCCCTGTTTAATTATATTTAAGTCCAAATACGATTTTTTATTGAAAATATTGATTTTTTAACAAAATCTGATCAACTGTTCAAAAAATTTTCGCTTCCATTAGTCCCGGTTGAAAATCGAGGTCCCGGGTTTTCCAGGCCCGGTCCCGGTTTTTGTGAAAAGTCCCGGTCCCGTGCTACCCTAGCGGAAACCCACAAAAATAAAATGTTTTTCACAAATTCGATAAATTATTAGTTTTCTCGTTTTTCAGGGTTGTTTGTTGGGTCCCAAACGACCCCAAATCACGTCCAAAGGTTGAAACAAAACCATTTCTTTAATATTGTATAACCGCAAACACCGAACAAAACAAAATAAATTATAATCACTATACAACATAACCGAATTCTTAATATTCTTAACTGAAATTATATTTGATATATGGGATTTCGATGTCTTTATCATTTTCGTTCAGCATCATTGCCTCAAAAACGAGCGCTTTGCGATAGTCTGGCACTTTAACACGCGACACCTCCTCCAGCACTTGAATCACGCTAAAATTCAAATGTTTTGGATTAAAAAACATATGTTTATCTAACAAACAATATGGCAAGGGGTCCCTTCCAGGGGCATATTGGTCTTGCAGCCTTGTCCCTTCACTCCCCTCCCCCCCGTCCAAGTCATGGAAAGATGTTGTGTGATAAGATGAAATCTCACTCAATGTCCTTGCGCTCTTTGACTTTGTCAGGCTGAAACAATGCGTACAAAAGCGAGACACCAGAAGACATCATAGAAACATTAAGGCGCGTTTCTTTCTGAAATGATTGTCGGCAAATGAATGAAGCAATAAAGTGTTTAACTGAGAAATGACCTCAATCCGATCAATTAGTTGTCCCAATTTCATCGGACCTTGCAATTCGATACGGTCCCAAAGGGTGAATTCAGTATCGCCATACTAAACAGTAAATTTTCATAAAGCACGACAAACGAAAAGCAATGAAATGAATCAATTACCTGTTTCTTTGCAGCTTTTCCCGGTTCACTGAAACTAATGAATGGAACGGCCAAATTGAGAAAGCAATTTTTGAAGTTTTCAATCGGTGCCTTCGAACGTTCGCCAGCCGCCTCAATGGTTTTGTAGAGTTCGATGCAAACAAGCCCCGAAACGAGAGCTGTGGTTGTGGCAAGCGCGGGAATGATTTTTCCAGCAATTTGTTTGGTCTGAAATTGAGAAAAGTGACTGATGATGAGCACATCCCTCGAGTGCAGACTTTCATCCGATCAGCCTTCTCTATGTCGTAATTTTCGGCCCGCAAATTAGAGGCACTTGTCACGAAGTCGATGTGATGGTTCGTGTCATCGTCCTTCTCAAAATCAACGGGCGTCATACGGCGAATATTCTCCAATTTCAGTCTGGCCAAATTGGCGTTCAAAGAGTCAAGCATCCGCTCAGATTCGTCTATAAAACAGTTGTTGTTTGCCACAATTAATGTATTCTTTTGGAGTGGCTTAAAAGATTTTTAAAAAAGCAGACCTCCTTCATTCAATGCAGCATTGCCATTATCAGCCGCTGCCTCGGCATCTGTCACTGCAATGCGCACTCCCTTCTTCGGCTCGAACGGCTCTGATTTGTACGCGGCGGCCAATTGCGCCACTTTGGCGCGATCGACGATTGGAATCAAACTATACGACTGGGCACGCAAAATGGAGGCCGAGAAGACGAAATCAAGGTGCTCGGCCTGAAAGTTTACTTGGACAAACATTAAAAATTGGTTCCTCTATTGTGGCTGTCTTCATTTAAAAAGTTTTGCCTTTTATTTGTTGTTAAATCACTTACATTTTCGACGTCGAATGTCAATGGATGAGGGCAACGTTTGGTGCCACTCCAAAATTTATCGCCTTGAGAAGTAAGCTGTAAAAAGCAAAAAATTTTGCATTTGTTTTACTTAAATATTATAAAAAAGATTCGAGTTTTAAGTAATGGCACGAGTTAGTATGACCGCGTTATTAGGGAAAGAGTGCAGCATTTGCAAAATGTCGTTGCGGTAAAGAGTGTCGAACAATGCGCGCGCCCACTTCACACATTCATCCGCACTTTTGGGGTACTCAATGACCAGCGCATGGTTAAGCGTACTCAACAATTCCATCTAAAGACAGATGTGTAAATATATAAATTATTTTTTTCCGATAAATACAATACCCGTTGCGAAATAGTCATTTGCTTGAGACGATCCATAAAATCAGTAACATTGTCCAAGTATTTGTTCACCGTTTCCGCAACCGATGTGAAATGATCAGTAAATTTCTTAAATAAAACCATAGTTATTAAACACCTACCTTCAATCTCATAAAAGTACCCAGGGTTTATAGTTAAAATTATTGCGAGTGAACATGCCAAATAAAAAGCTATTGAGCTTTTTATTTGGCAACCACAAGGGATGAAACCTGATCTCGGACTATTTGGGTCCGGAGTTCCGGGTTGCGGGCCTGGAATTTTTAATAGGACACCCAAAAACAGGAGTTCTATTCGAGGAAATAGTTTGTTTGTTATAAAGCGATTTTTGATTGAAAACTGACCTTTTTTATTTTATGCCGGTAGCCAACCGATGGGGGCGAGAGAAAAAAACCTACTCAATTTGTTGGGTGTAATGTTTAGAAAAAGTACCGCTCTCCCCCACTGGATCGTGTGCTCAATTTGGTAGGGAAAATTTCGCAGCGTGCAAATGGGCGTTTCTTTCTCAGGCGGATCAGAAGTTGAACTAAAGAAACTCTATGTCAGTGTAGTTATAAGGTACAAACGGCGAAAATTAAAAAATTGAATTATTTACAAGATTACACTTTGTAAATAACAGACCCGTAAGACTCAGTCAAATGCGGAAAGACCACTTGAGTGTTGCCCTTTGACCCCATTGTGCCGGACTCGAGTAGCGGCAATCGGTAGTAAACACAGCGACTGTCAACGTAACGGCCTGCAATTCGGGAGCCAAAATAGCCAAATTTTGGTATCCATTTCATCTTACGTGCTTCAACATTGTCAAGCGCGTTGCAGACACCGTTTAATTTGGCGAAAAAGTCATCCCCGAAGATTTTTTCGGTGTTTTCAGAAACGATTTCCGACAAATGAGTGATGCAAATTTTAGGATTGAATTTTTTGACAGCACGAGCCGCGACTTCAGACTTCTTGTTCTGTAATAATTTTGGGTTGTGAAAATATTACCCAACAAAGTCTAATCATGACTTACTCCGACATCCGGACGGCGGAACAAAAACTGTCGATTCAGATTAGACACTTCAATTGTGTCTGGGTCCGTGATACTCAACTTACCATCTTTTCCGCAGGCCAAGCCGATCATTGCCTTAAGAGTTTATCAAAATGTTGTCAAGCAATTTGCATTATTAATGCCTTACCATATTTTTCAACAATTCACAGCCAATCGCACCAGCGCCCACGATAAACCAATTTTGTCGTTCAATTGCCTCCTGAAACTTCCAACCGAAAACAGCTGCTTGGCCGTCATAACGATTGTTGCGCTGTAAATAAAAAAAAATTTAAATGGAGTACTAGTTTTTTTTTATACCGGTGCACAATCGGCCAGTTCCAATTTGTCAGCATCAAATGTCGAATAAGAGCCCGGCAATGCATCCAACGAGTCAGTGTATAGGAACTGATAAAGAGGTGTCAGATGGTGGGTGACAGCTTTCATCGCTTCTTGAGCCACCAAACCACCGATGATGGACGCGATGGGTTGAAGGTTGCCGGATGCCTTGAAATTCGAATAATTAAAAGCAATAAAAGCACTCACTATTTTATTTTTTGGTATTGTGTACCTGGTAAGAGAAATTGCAAAGCAATTGTTCCGGAATTTCGGGTGAACCCTTTGGAAGAAGTGCCTTCAGAACTTGTGCATCGTCTTTTGAGCGAGGCAAAGGCTTACAGGATTTCTTAACAGAGAGGAATTGCATGTTGAGCTCGAGTGAAAAGAATGTCAAAATGAATAAAAAAACCTTCAGCTCGAATTCGTACAACGCCTGCCAAAGAGCGTGAAGCTGTGCGGGCTCGTCTGATTTGGCAAAGTCCCAAGTCAAAAACTCGGGCTCATCAATCGCTTTTTCCAACGGTTTAAATGTCATTTGCTTGGGCATTTTGACTTGCGCGACGCGTCCACGAGAAATGGGCCCTTGTACAATCTTTGAATAAGCAGCAAGTGCCTGTCCAACATTGAAGATATCCTCTTAAAAAAAACAAGTCATAAACCATATAAATACACACGCAAAACTTCGTTTAAACATTCGTTGTTTCCTATCAATGAACAAAAAATAAATATTGTTATGAACAAACTAGTTTTGGAGGTAATAGGGACGGATGGGAGCTTGTTCAGTTTAGTATGCTCAAAATCAGTGAACACGACGTGGTCCCCGTCCTCCAGAAGATGATAAACGCCATCAAGTGTGTGGACGTCACCGGTTTCACAGTTGATGTGTTCAAGCAAAATCTGAAAGACAAATGAATGAATCAATCAATATTCTCACTTATCTTCTATACTATCACCGAAATTTAATGTATTATTGTCTTTTCACCTCTTTGCATGTTTCGCCATTCGAATCGTTAACAGTGAAATTGTCTCCCAAGTCCACAAAAGCATAAGAAAAGAGTCCACGCGAGTCGGCTGAGATGAACATTTTGCCATTCTTGCGCATCCAATTATCCACTTGTTTTTGCATATCAAAAGGCGCATCAGTGAGAACGATCAACTGAAAGAGGCAAATAAAACTATTGTAAATTAAATATTATTGTGCTTTTTAATTACATCAAATTGTTTGACGAAATTCTCAGTGAGAGGGTCGACAGACAATGCACAAATGACGGTATCGTTCAGTTCAGCCAATTTGTCGAAACAAACTTCCACCCGATTTTTTCCCACATCACGTTCATTGACGAAGAAGTGTGCTGACAGATCGAAATATGAAAGATTTTTGGTGTCATGAAGAGTCACTGTGCGAACACCACCTAAAAAAGAAATTTTGGTAAAATAAAAATTGAATTATTGACAAACCGAGGATTAAATTTTTCGCTACTTCCACACCCACTGACCCGAGTCCACTGATGAGGACAGACGCCTTGCGCAAATGTTCCATGGCCGAATGCCCAAGTGCATAACTAAAAAATAAATGTTTAAAATCCACAAAGCTTCGAGCCTAATCCTATCCAATTAAAATGTCTTAGTAAATAATACATTTGTCGGGAATAGAGGTTTGTGTCGACCTCTTGGCCCGCCAATGCATTTTGCGTCCCATTGCTGAGATTATTCTCACTGTTTTTTGCTGACATTTCTTCACCTTTATTCTTAGGTGCCTAAATTGAGGAATAAAAACATAGTTAAAGGGCAAAGCAAAGAAACGTTTCAAATGTGTCAGAGGAAACTGGATAACGAACAATAAAATGCACAGGCAACAAAAAAGGAACGACACCCAACTTGTACTGGTCGAACTCATTCAACCCCGACTCGCACTGCGACCTCTGTTAAAAGTATACAGTCTAAAACCACTCACTCACTGTCTGCACTGCACTCTTGTGTAAAATTGTAGGAGTCGGGGTTGAACTAGTTCGACCAGTACGAGTTGGGGTCTTATCCAGAAAAGGCATCAGGCAAAAAAATAATGAATGGAAAGATTTTGGGGTCCTACATTTTTTAAAAAAGACAAAAATAAGACCAAAAGCAGAAATCATTAAGGGGAATTGACATGACGGTGCTTTTAAATGTTTTATTTTAGTGTGTTAAGATTCTGCGTATAATTTCGCTTTAAAAAATTTTTATTTTCAAAAATTACCATTCGAAATCGGAGTTTTCCCTTGAAATCCCAAAAATAAGAACAAAAAAGAGCTGAAATAAGAATATTTCTTAAAAATAAGAACAAATGGGAGCCTGGGATTAATCAAATCCAACGTAAAAATGTTTTCAACCGATCCTGTTAGTTATGTACTTTTTTTTCTTTTTGTTTTGTGTCATAATTATTCAACGTCATTTCGAACATTCATTAATTTTTGACACGGCTTTCTAATACACACTCCATTAATTAATTAATTTATTATGTATGCTTATTGGTGTACATATGTGCCCCATTTTGGTCGGCTTTCACAAATTGTGTAGATTTTTGAATAAAATGGAACATCCCCCCACGTCAACCTAAGCACCTGATGAGCAGAGCGACCAATGAGCACACCACGAGCACAGCAAATGGCTCTTTTGTTATTTTTGACCTGATCTTTGGTCAGCGAAAATTGTTGGCTAGGCAATTGATGAAAAAAGGAGGCGAGGGGGGGGGGAGGAAGTGAGCAGAGAGCACTATATAGCCACTAAAACCACCACCGACAAATGATGTGATGAAAATGAACACAAACAATTTTTACGATTCAACGATCATTTTTCCCATTAAATTTTCATGTCTTTTTTTTTGCAGCGCACATACCCCAAAAATGTACTATTTGTGTCTTTGACATTCATTCATCAAAAGCGCCTTTCTTTAACTTAATATCAGACAAATTAAATTTTTGTCGCCACTTTTCTCGTCTACCTCTTTTTGTTATGCATTTTTAGCAGAGTATCAAGGACGTCCATTTTATTCCCAACATTATTTTACAATATTTTTGTATATTTATAATTTGTCACGTGTCATTATTTTTCAATGACTTCTGCCGCCACCCATTCGTTGAGTAAACATGAAATTGCCAGGTTCAGCAGACAGTTGATGCTGAAGGGCATCGGTCCTTTGGGTAGAAATTTTTTTTGTTTTTTTTTTTTGAATGTGAAATTTAGGACAGGAGCGCCTTCGAGAAACAAAGGGTTGGTTGATTGATGATTTCGCCCATAATTTATTATTTTATATTTATTAGCATTAATTGTTGGTGCCGGCGGGTTGGGCTGTCCAGTCTCAATGTATTTGGTTGCGGCAGGTTGGTTGGTGCTTTTTTTGTGTGCGGATATATTACCGGGGTCGAACGGATTTTTAGTACACTAGGTTTTCATAAATTCCGCGTTTTTATAATGTTTAATGCTCTATTTTTACCATTTTTTAGGCATCGGATGCCTTGGAATTGTTGATCATGATGTAATGATTTAGGAAACTATCTGACAAAAAAAATTTTTTAATACATACTTTAGGTCGTTTCTTTGGACAATTTGCATCGGCAGACAATGCACGACCAAAGCCGGGTGGGCCAATCTAAGGCAGACTCACTGCGAGAATCGCTGCTCAGGTGTGTGCTCGCTCAATCGAAAACAGGGATTTTATCTAAAATTTTCTTAGATTTTACCACGAATCTGAGCAAATGCCGATTTATTCTCATATTATCAATAGTAGAACCCCACCAAGGGGTTTGTTTAGACAGTTCTTTATAGCTTTCTCCTCCAAAAAGCCGGTCAAAAATTTTTCTTGGACATTATGAGAATCTTTCGTCGAACTCGTTCATTACCAAGAAATTAAAACAAACAAGACTTGGCTAAATTATTTACTTGTTTAGAATAAACAGAGAGGCAAATGTTGTGGCCCACAATATGTTGTTGACAAGCAAAAATGTTTTACAATTATTTCGGGACTATGACATTGTTGCCGACTGCTCAGACAATGTGGCCACTCGGTGAGTGTGGCAACAAATAATGGACCGCCAAATCTGAACCAGCCTATTTTTTGTTTCAACAACTTTTTGTCAACTTAATTCTAAAACCTTCTAGTATTCAAAGGCTCAAGCTACTTATTACAATAAACCAAATACTTCCGGGTTATACTGACCCTCCCCTTAAAAAATCTAATAAATTGTTTCAGATGTTTGAGGACCCCTATATTTTGATGGAGGGGCGCGGGAGTATAATCCTGTAGTTTTACCAATCGATGCATATATAGCTAGAGCTTTCGATCTATTACGTCAAAATTCAAACAAAAAAATATTAAACACGTGCCCTGACACCACCCTCCTCCCCCCTTAAAAATGGGTTTTCCACAAAAAAGTCATCCAATTTGAATTTGTAATTTTGCATATGCTCCTCTCTCATCCTTTGTAGCTATTTGATCAATGATGCTTGTGTGTTGAGTGGAAAACCGTTGGTGTATGGAAGTGCATTAGGTTGGGAGGGCCAATTTACTGTCTACAACAATGGAACGGTCTGAATAAATCGGGAAGGGGACGGTGACCGGGGAATTGCCGGGCAAACGGGAGAAAGGCCGGGAAAACCGGGTTCAAGACAGCTCGCCGACACAAGAATAGGAATTGCGAATTCCTGGAATATGGAACACCCTAAAACTTAAGACCTTCGGCGAGTTGTCCTGCTCCTCGGCAAGCGGAGAGGGTGTCAACCAAAAACTCAAGAAAGCCCAAAATCAAAAAACCTTTCCCATTTTTGGAGGGGCAGGCGGGGACTTTCCCTATAGAAAGGGTTAATCCTAGAAAAAAAATATTTATTGCCATCGTTTCCCTTATTTTTGCAGAATTGTCCCTGCTTCCGGTGCATTTTTCCGGACCCCCCGGCGCCCGAGCATGTGATGAGCTGCTCCGAGGCCGGCGTGCTCGGCCCCATTGTTGGCGTTATCGGTAGTTTGCAGGCCTTGGAAATCATCAAAATTGCAGTGCACGGCAAATGTTTGTGAGGAGGGGATGGGGCAACTAATATAACAATTTTTTTGTCAACTATTTCAGCATCGTTTGCCGGATATTTGTGGATGTTTGACGGGTTGGAAGGCACGTCCAAAAAAATTTCAATGGTATGACTAACATATTTATTTTCTAACATTGATTTTTTTTTTTGTGCACTCTGTTCCAGCGAGAAAAGATGTCAAACTGTGCGATATGTGGTACAAATCCGAAGATAACGGAATTGCAGGATTATCAAAAGTTTTGCCGATCGGATCCATCGGACAAAGTGTGTTTTTGTTTAATACTCAGAACTCTACACCCAAGAAACCGGTACCACATCCAAATCTTGTGCCACATCCTTGTGTATTCCGGACCCAAAAATCCCACATCCGAGCATTGCAATTTTTAAGTTTCTCCCAAATACAGATTACAAAATTATGTTTCTATCAAGGTCCGTTCGCTGCATGTGCTGTCCCCAGATGAACGCGCATCGCCAACGGAATATGCAAATGTGAAGAAGGAACTAGGAGGAGGCAATGGAGCTACCACCGCCTCCGGCGCCATTCTGTTGGATGTTCGACCGACCACCGAATTCGAAATTTGTCATCTGCCGGAGGCAAAAAGTCGGCTGCCTTTCTCGAATTCACATTAAATGTGCGCTTTAATTTCACATTTTTTTCGGTACAGATTTTCCATGGGATGAGCTAAGGAGGGCCAAAACAGAGATAATCCTTGACAAGCTAAGCAACAACGTGATGGAAGGCAGAAAATCGGGCAGCCCCCCGGCTATGAACGGCTCTGGAGCGGGGAAGGCGAAGATCAAAGGCAAAGCCAAACATTTTGCATTCTTCAAGATTTATATAGGCGAAAATTGCGAACATTTATTAAGGCAGTGAGAATTATTTAAATTTCTCAAAACATTGGTAATCGGAATAGAGAATTCAAGAATTGCAGTAGAATCGAAATAGAAAAAACCGGTATAAGTCCGGAAATGTGAGTAGTAGTCCGAACGTTGGAATGGATCGGTAGCAGAGAAAGAAAAGGGCAGGACAACTCCGGTCCACTTTTACAAAGAAAAAAAGTTCCGAGTGAGAAAGAATATGAAAATGACATACAAAAATAAAGAGCATTTTAAGTGATAAGAGGAGGACGAAGAACTGTGTTAAAGCTGGGTAAAAGAAAGGAGGAGGAGAAATGAACGAACTCAATATTTCCACCATCACATTAATTTGTTGTTTGTAACTATTTTCAGTGTTTGTTATGTGCCATCATGGCAATGACTCGCAGCTGGCTGCGCGCCACCTGCACAAGAGCCTAGCGGATGCTGGCATTGAGGACCGGTTCGAGGTGCGCGACATTGTCGGCGGCCTGGACGGTTGGGCGTTGGAGGTGGACACCGACTTCCCGCGCTATTGAAGATACGGCCGCTGATTGTTTGCAACCATTTCCACCTGTGTGTGCGCATTCGGGAATTAAATCATCAAACACAATTTTTCAAAAAGATTTCAGACACGACATCGCCGGCGGCGAGGAAAGGCACCTGGCGCCCGCCCGCCGAGCCGATGGGATGTAAAAAACTATTGAATTTTTGTTTCACCTAATCATTTTCCATCATCCTCCATCAATGGCTTTGCCACATCCACCCCACCTATCCATTGCTTAGGCAGATTTTTTTTGTTAAATCTAACATTTCTTACACCGTTTCTAAATCTGACTAAAGGAGTGCGCGCATCCATCCCGCTTAAATAGGAAGGACTCTTACGCCCGAACTCGAGGACTCGCATGCGACAAACCCGGATGGATACACCCACACCCAAAAACTCCACCACTCACTTGTTGTGTCAGCAGTATCATATTCGTCGCTGTCACCGTCGTCATCATCATCGTCCATTAGGAGTTTGTCGTCGTCCTGCGGCGGTACCTCCGGTGTGGACGCCTTCACTTTGCTAGCCGGAGGGTTCAGCGTGTACAGGAACACGGATGCAATCACCAGCACAACACCGACCAGCAACGGCACGGAGAATTGTGAATCGCCAATGACAATGGACAGAAGAGCGGTGCCCCCGAGGGCTACACTTTGGCAATAGCTCTTCTTGATGTTGTCCGCGTACCTAATTTAGAGGGAATTTTTAATTCGTAATGTTGATGGCAAAGCACTGGCTAATAAACCATGAAATTACTGATGCTAATCCCTGCCCCAAGTTTCTGTTGCCTCGAGAAATTTAAATTTTTAAAAAGATTGATAAATCGAAATACGAGTTGGAAATACTTCATCACAACTGCAACTACAATGCCAGACACAGCTGCGCTGAGCACAATCACCCAAAGAAGCCAATTCCATCCGACAAAAAAACCGTCTTAAATTATGAAAGTTCCGGTGAAAAAAAAATTGCTGTTACTTTTCTGTATGCTTTTTGAGTCGTTGGCCACCGTCATAAGCGCAAATGGAAGAGTGATCACGGACAGACGAATGTTCTGTGTCCAAATGTCACACGAACTTTGCTTGAGCACGCCCTCCAAGTATACACCTTTGAAAGGGATGATCGGATGGACAAACAAAAATTTTAGTTAGTCCCACCGAATCACGTTTTTTCAGGATATCAGGGCGTTCCTGGTTTTGGACATGAGTTATTCTAGAGTAAACCGGGCCGAATTATGACGAATTTTTTTGTGCGTCCCGAAGTTAATTCAATGTGGAATTTCAATCCTAAGTAATTGTATGTGCTAAAAAGGCAGGCACACATACAAACTACAAATTCACACCGGCAAATGCGGAAGTCCAGCACATGACACCGATTGTGAGAAGACCAATAAATTGTTCATCATTGACCCGTTGAGCAGCAGCTGCAGAAGACGCCGTTCCACCACCACTTAATGTTGTAAATGAAATTAAAAGAGAAAAAAGTGCCCTTTTTGAGACGGCATGGACACGCAAAAAACCAACAAAATTCTCTGAGTTTACCAACCAATTCAAAAAATCCCACTATGTTTTTAAACCTGATATGGACATCCATAACCGAACAAAATTCTCTGGAAGTTTTCCAATCAAAATAACGCGCCACCCTTTTGTCTGTCTCCCATTTTGTTACCCGTGGCCGCCGCCGCCACTGGAGGTAGAGGAGGCCAACTGGACGAAACAGACGCCGACCAACGAAATGCAAAGGGCGCCCCATTGCATGGGTGAGAACACGCGACGCAACAGCAGCATGGACAGCAAAGCGGTCGTCAGAATGCGCAGTTGGTAGCTGATCTGGGTCAAAGATAAATGGCAGCGGTACGAATAATTTATGTCCGCGTGTCACTCACTGTGCCAACGCATTTAAATATGTCCAAAATAGGAAAGTGAAAGGCCTGGAATAATTGCCCTGAGTCAATCTTTTTTGGGATCTCGAAATGCAGTCCCAAATTCTGGATACGTTCCTGGATGATACCCGTTTGTTGTCAGCTGGAGGGTGGCCCCCGAATCTACCGGTACCCTTACCCCAAGCCCAAATTCTAAATATGTCTTTAGCCCCTGCCCACCCCCCTAAATGAGTACAAAAATCGGATTTTATATTCAAATCTCATCAGAGACAAAATTTAAAAACAAGCAAAAATGATGCAACTCACACTGAAGAGTGTCGCCTCGACCCGTTTCAGTGCAAAAAAGTACAAATTATTTTGCACAACATAAATCAGCGCAGGCACACACACTTTCATTGTTTCTCGTTTGTTTCTGAAGAAGGCGGTTGCCATTTCGGCGCAAAATCTGGGACAAATTAATAACTTTTTAAATATATTTTTTTTCCTGCGAATAAATGAAAGCTCAAAAAAATGTGCAAATTTATTTTTAATACTTTGTAAAGGAACCGTAGGAGATGGTCAAGAACAGACAGCTCAACGTCAGCTTGGCCACTGAAAAAATGGTGATTGATTTTGTTTAACCGAGATTTTTTTACGGATTTCGACATTGCGGATGTAAGATATGCAAGCCCGTAACCAGAAAAATTTCGGGGGCGGGGGGAATCCTGAAGATATGCCTTTTTTACTAGTCAACCAATTTCTTTAATCTTGGTATATTTAAAGGGTTCCTTGTCAGTGTTTAATCGGCACACATTTGTACAACAAAAAAACACACGTACATTCAGTATTCAGCACAACAGCCGAACTCAGAAAAGGTGGCTGTCCTTTGTCACGGGACATTTTGTGCGCTTGCCGAACCATTATTGGATCTAAAAATATTTATTTAAAACGAAATAGAATTGAAATTTAAAAAAAAATTACGAACACACTGTTTGCTGCAAAGTCAGGAACACAAGTGACACATTCTGCACAGTTTGTTGCATTGAGACGCTCATCGTTGTCTAAACAAAAAAAATGTTGGTTTTCGAACGAAAAGCACTAACGGCGGGCGACAAGAAAAAATTGTTTTTAATTTTGTCCAGGTTCGAAATTGTAAGAACAGATGCGGTTTTTACATGAGCATTTTTTTATAGAAAATTAGCATTGGGAAACAAGGCCGGGCGATTCCCGTCGGGATTTCAGACCCATTTAAAGAATTTTGATAATTTTTTCATTCAGAAAATACAATCAATTCTCATACACAAACGGTAAACAGAACACACACCTTCACTTGAACGACCTGCTGTTGCTGCAGTGTGTCAGCGGAATGCGGCACAACTGTTCGCGGCACATCTGCCGCCGGCGGCGCTTTTTCTGCCGATGAAAGGGCCAAGGAGCACTCCGACACCGGCGAATATATCCTCCCATTCATCAGTCGTCGTTCTGTTCCGCTGCTGCCGTATGCTTCTCCTTCCTGCCCCATTTTGGATGTCGTCGTCGATGACCGCCGCCGCCTCTTTTTATTTAAAAAATTTATGTTTTAAAAAAATGCCAAATAGCAAATTTAATTCTAGAACATACTTAGGTATGCCTATGACAATTTTACCATGACATTACTCACACACAACAGCGGGCTGTGAATTAAAAAAAATTAAAATTGGCGTCGTACCAAATTCATTCCTTGTAAAAAGTCGGGATCTCGGGTTTTGACGTACCTACATAGATTAAACGTCAAACCAAACAAGTGCCCTCATATGGGAAATAAATTCTCACTCACTAATCAAACTGCCAAATCATTTTGATATCCTTTTTTGGCCGTTTACTAATTGTCCAATTCGTAAGCCACGAATTTAACGGGAAGCAGTGCTATATTCATGCATGCATGTGTATGTACGTATTGTTTGGGCAACTGTCCTTACAAATTTTTTTGCTTATTCCAACAACACTAACAAAAATGTCGAATTATGGAATGAATGAATGCGTGTTGTTTATTTGTTGCTAAAATTATGGAGGGAAATGAATCATAGGGGTAGGGAAGGGGAGGGGGGAGGGCGCGAGAACTAAAGGGAGACATTTAACTAACAATTATGCACGTGTAAAGCCCATGCCTTAGGGCGTACATGGTGCAATAATCAGACCACCATGGCGGAATACAAAATCTACACGAATATGTTCACCATAATCAACCCCATAAGCAAAGAAAATTAGATTATTTTTGCCAGCCGATGCCAGCTGGATACGTCCCTGGCCCAGAGCCATATCCTGGACACATCCCTGGCCCGGAGCCAAATCCTGGACGCGTCCTTAGCCCAGAGCCAAATCCTGGACACGTCCCTGCTGACCACCGACCGAGATGACTTCCCCTGCCCTGTTGGATTATAGATCTGCATTCGTTCAAATGAATATTTTTTAAACCCAGCAATGCTCAAGCAAAACAAAAATAATAACGACAAAATTGGAGAAAAAATAGAGTATAAAAAAATATATTTAAATTTGGACAAATTATTTGTTGTTATCCTCCTAATATTATTGCTTTTGACGACTGTTCACTCCGAGTGGCAAAACATTCGTCGAAGCAGTGCCACCATTTGTCGCTGCGCTGTTCGTGATTTCGTCAGTTGCCAAAAGGATTTTCTGTGCACTGAGACGTGTGTCGGACACGGCGATAAGCTCCAACATTTGTTGCTGATTGCCTGGAGAAAATTTGAAAATTATTATTTTTTTTCTTAATTGCAGGTGCTACAAATTATGACCTAAATATTAACAAATTTACTAGCACAAAATTCAAGATCCGTCGGTCACATTCAACTCAGATAATCTGATGATTCCCAATAACACCAAGACCCAGGTTCCCTATCTTGCACACACTCAAACCTTGGTGTTCTGATTGAGGATGGTACTCAGGGCATGGACACAATAACATGTCAGTGCCCAATGTTTGTGTCCATTGTCCGGTATATAAATTTGATCCAATCTGAAATAGAAATTTAATTCTCTTCCGATTCTAAATATGAGCGAAAGTAATATGTTAGATTCATGAAGCTTTATCCTGAAAAATCGGAAATTCATTTTCATGACTTTTTAATAAGGGGACAGCTTGCATTTTTATGAGCACCTGAATCATTGGCGCTTCCGTGTCGCATTCGCGCACTCGGATTGCACCCGAACTGACCGCCCTTCGCACTGCGTCAAAGTCAAGCACACCATCCAGTTGTAGTACAGCAACCATCTCCTCAAACTCATCGCCACGTTCGTCCGACATGGCAGAAGCTGCTGCTGATGTGCTTGCCATGAAAAGGGGACCGGATGATTCGCCCTTTCTTTTATCGAAAAGATACAAATTTTATTTTTTTTATTTACAACAAAACGCCAATTACGAATATGACATTCATTTTCCCAATTTCGAATCCCGGACCCGAATTCGAACGCCAAGCTTATGAGCACTGAATTCAAAATTACACGCAAAAGGAGCATGCGAAGACGGAGCAAGTAGTGGGGCGCCCGAGTGAGCGAAGGGTTGCGAGCGCCTGGTTAATGTCGGGCCGTTAGGCCTGACATCAGGCGCGAGCAACCCGGTGCGAGCGAGCGGCGCCCCACCTACTGGCCGGCGTGAGTGTGCGCTGGTTTTTAGCGCAGTAATTGAAGATTGATTTAAATATAACCCAATGCTAAGCATTTTTAAAAACTTTTTCAACACGAGCAAAATTTTACATAACATCTATCCTCGTTTATCAGCAGGGAGACTCAATCATTCAGACTCAATCGTGGAGACTCAACAGACCCCCAGCCACAATTTTAAGAATTTCAATTTTATTGTTCTAAGGTAAAGGGTAAGGTCACATAAGAATATTCGAGGTTGCTCATACTCATACATACAATACATTTAGTTATTGATTTTCCTAATTATCTTTGGGTCCAATATTAATTGTACGAATTTTACAGTGTCGTTAGACTTAATATCCAAAAAAGCTTTGTCGTCTGTATTTAAAAAATAAATTATTGGATCACTGAAATTTTATTCGCTTTTTTACGCATACAAATAATTGGGAAAAGGACACACAAATATTTGACCAAAACAAAATGAAAAGCAAGATTATAAAAGTGACGATAACAAGAATATAATCTTCGCGCATTAAGTCCATCTGCACACCTTCTACGCATTGAAACGAGTGTAGGACCAAAGGTTCTCATAACTCAACCGTTTGTTGAGTGCAGCAAAATCAATTTGAGAAGACCCATCAAGGCGTGGAATGAATTTCGGCGAATTGCTAAAATTAGCATAAAAATAGCATTAACCAAATCATCGCCGGAATTCTTCAATACTATTGCTTTTGGGGGTTTTACCGTTTTAGTTCCATGTAATTGTTTCGCCCACGCTTTGCCAATTCTGCCGCCTGACGAACCGGAGTCGGAAGTGCCGGAGCCAACGTGACAATCTGCCAATTGCAGCACATCGCAAGCAAAAACCTAAACAGAGTGCGATAGAAGATGAGGTCCCAACAAAAAAAAAAGAACTGCCAGTCAGGCATGTATTCATGGGGGGTAGGGGATAATACACGGGTTACGAGGGTGTGACTCGTACACTAATGTTTTTGGACTACTCGTTACTCGTATTTTGCCACGAGTACGAGTGACAGCTAAACTACGTCGTACTCGTGTCGAGATGAGTCCCACCCCTGGAACGTACCACCCCCAGACCCAAATCCTGGATGCGTCCCTGTATGCTAGGGGCAATTGTTCAGTGTAAGAAAGAAATTAATTACCCTTGCAGTTCCTCATTGTTTGCATTCACTTGGTTGACCGGAAACACATATTGCGGGATCCTTGCAGTTCCCTGAGAAAGGATAATTAGATTTGATTCATTCAGGGAAAGTCGATGTTAAAAATGTTAATGCTATCTATATATTTACATATTGTATTTAGCAGTGGTACGCAAATTTAAAAATACAAAACCAAACAATACTCACTTTAAGAGGAATATGTGCCTGGAGCCAAAATTCGTGAATGTCCACACGAGTGACCTTCGAGTCGATTGCACATCCTTAAATAGAAGGAACAGAATATTTTATTCGAAACAGTTCGTTTCCGAAGTTAATAGATTTATTGAGGAATGAACCGGGCGTTGTGTTCTCCGCTTGCTGTTGTTGCCCTCGGAGGAAGAAACGCTTGTTGTGGTTTTTGTCCACGATACAATACACGAATTTTGGGCGCCAATTCGCGTCACATTTGTGACACGCCTCCGCATACACCGGAAACTCGTCACGAATACTCTGAAGAGCATGCGAAAATTGAAATTAAAAAAGGCATTGTTAAAAAATGTTTGGCTTAAAATCGAACACGTTGCATCGCTCCCTCGCTGACACCGTCACGAATGATGAACACCTGATGTGAAAACATTAACGGCTTGCATAATAAGACAAGAAGAATTACAACAAAAAATGCTATTAATTAGTGTTAGATTTCCAAAATCCATTTCCCCTTCGAAAGGATGAGAAAAATCTTAAACAAACAAACAGTTATAAAAATTACTGACCACCGATGGCAGCGGCGCACGATTGACCTTAACTCTGGCAAGCAGTTCGCACATCTTCCATAGCAGCAAATCTGTCTGAAGCATGTCTTGCCTAAATGTGCCATTTTCATGCTTGATTTTTAGCTACTTTGAAGGCTAAATATGCTATAAAAACAAAAAAAGATGTTTCATTGATTTTGTCGTAACTAACGTGAAAGGCTGATAGTAATAATCGCCGCAGAACTTGAACGCATTCATTGGAGCATAGTTGGCACAGAT
>JAKKIK010000931.1:0-21245 GCA_024500135.1 Heterodera carotae | reverse complement strand
CGCCCAGGCACATGGGCCATGGTCCCGCTAGGGCGGCGGCTGTTTCCCTCCGGGCACTTCCATCTGCCCTCAACGGGACCACCTACCTTTTTGTTTTTTTTTTATAAGTAAAACTTATACATCTCCATCATTCATTGTCTTTTTTAATAATTCAATCTTAATGCCCAATCCCATGGTAAATTAATTTAGGAAACGTCCTGGCACCCCACTTTTACATGGAATTTATTTGACATTTTTGAATAAAGAATTTTTATTTAATGTATGTGTGTGCGTCGGTATTAGCAATTATCAATAAATGCACACATGGTCAAAGTTGCTGCCCCGCTCGAGTGCCGCTATGTAATCAAAATCAGTTTTCCATTAAAAAGGGTCAATTAATTTGAAGGGGTCGTAAATCTTTATTCATTTCTTTTCGGCACCACAAAACTTGGCCTTCTATGATTTTTTAATTTTTGAAAATGTGTTGACTTCCTGTAAAATTATCCAAAAGAACACCATTTGTCTTACAAATTAGGGGTGCCTATATGTACACGGGGGAGGGGGGCTTTATTGGAGAGGGGTAGGCGCTCTTCAGGTGGGGCGAGTCTGACAATAAATAAACAAAAATAATAGAAAATATTTATTTCGAAAGTATGTATCACATTGTCGAAGTAATTAATAAATAGAAATAAATATGGATGGGACTACTTTGATGTGTATGTACGCAAAATAAGTCAAGGAAAGTCTCGAGTATGTGAAATGTCAGAGACGAAGGAAATAAATGAGTACCGGACCCAAATTGTCACGATGATTTGAGTACAAAATAAAAAAACTAAATAAACGGGTAGGGAATGAATGGAGAGAGAATGAATGAGTAAAAGGATGAAATGATTGATGTGTCATGTGAAAGGGATGGAAGGAGAGATTCTAAACAAAAATTAACACAAACACAACAAATGTTTATGGCAATGTGTCGTCTTAATAATAAATGCGTGCATTATGCTAATACCGAATGGGTGCGGAGTACAGAAACAGTTGGGGAGAGTTGAAACGCGATATGTTTTGATTGTCAATTTGGGATGAGACGGGGGGGGAAGTCATAAAGAAATTAGGGAAATGTCAGACGGAAGAAAGATGAAAATGCAAACAAAAAAAAAGAGGATGAAACCCGGGTTGGCAGGAACAAAGGGCAGGGGAGGCAAATTGGCAAGAATTGGAAAAGTGAGGAGATGGAGGGGCCAAGAGAATTCAATCACAGAGTAATTTTAAAATACGAATTAGTTGGTTGGTTGAATTGAACGTTGAAAATGCCAATTTGAGTGTAAAAGCATTCGGCCGTCACCGCGGCGGGTCAGCAGCCTTTCATTGGCTTTTTGGAGATGTGTTCGGCGGCCAGTGCACTGCGCGAGTCATTCTCCAACAGGTCGACGACAATGTTGGTGTACAGTCGATGGAATGTGGTGGCCAATACCGTGTAGTTCAGACTGGACAGTCCGTCGTGATGCCATCGCTGCTTGGTCTTGTGGAGAATTTCCCACCGACAACTGCAAAATGTAAAGGGGAAGGAATTGAATGGGTTAGTGAATAGAACGTGCCGCCAGCCAAAAACCAAAAACGGTTCGATCGTTCGGTTGATGAACATTTGATGTTCTGTTTACCGCCACTTACTCGTTCTGCGGATTCATGCTATCCTGCTCGTGTTTGATCATTTTGTAGCGGGCGATATTGCTCGGATATCGGCTGATTTTGTAGCCGGTGTATGAAATTCTGAATGGAATAGCAATGAATGGACATGTTTGTATTCTTTCGCCCCCTTTCGCTCATCCCATGCCATTCATATTCATTAGTCAGTCAATCAATCCTATGAAATTCCACCCCGCCCCCCCCCACTGCCACCTGTACGCAATGTCGTCGTCCTCACCGCCCCATCCCCAGTAATCGTTGGAGAAGCCGTTCATGTGTCCGAATTGTTCGCGCGTCATCGCTGTAGCACCGCCAAAAATTTGAGCATAAGGCAACCTAAAATTAACGTCGGATCAGTTTTTCGTCCGACGTCGTCAAAGTGTGCCGTGGCACTGCCGCCCCTTTTATTTCTTTGCTCTTCACCAACGTGTAATTGAATTTGTCCACCGCCACGCTCATGTGCCGGGGCTGGTGCGGGCACGAGTACAAATTGCGGTCATCCTCCGGCAACAAATCGACGTCATGGAAGATGAAGCATTGCCAATCGTAGAGACGGGACGCCTCCACAAAGCCGATGTTCATCAACTTGCCCCGGTTGAATGTTTGGTTAGTGGCCTTTTGGGTCATTCGTTATTTTGAATTTTTTTTTTTTTGGGGGAGGGGGAGGGGAGCATCTTCATCCACAATCGTCTAAATTTTAAAATCGAACCCTTGACCAGATGCTGGCCCTTTTTCGTGGTCAAAAAGTATATATTTCCCCAAACTCAATTCAAAGGCGTTGGACAATGCCAAGAATCCCCAAATGCGACCTGTTCAATGACGAAAATGGCGTAGTCCAATTTTTGTTTGGACAACAAAAAGTGCAAATTGTGCAGGAAAATGCGCAAATGTGCTTCGCGGTCTCTGAATAATCCTTCCACTGAGTTTTTAATGTAAATTTCCCCAGGTGTCGCTCAAAAGGGATGTATCCCAGGATTTGAATCTGAACAGGGTACTGGCTGGCAAAATAGTGCGTTGTCATTTATTGCATTTTGGTTAATGGTTGTGTGTTAAGTGACTTCCCAGGGCACATCCCTGCCCGCCCAAGTCATTCCCCACCTGTACGGGACAATGATGGCCACTCGGTGTCGTGCCGTGCATTCGTCAGGCCAATTGTGCCCTCCTATCCTCACCCGTGGGTACAATTTGCTCAGCGTGTCAAACCCAGGCTCGTCCAACCATACCGGAATAGGTCCTACAAGTGCCGGTGGAGGGTCGACACAGACGGGCAGAAGACTGTCGTTGGTGGTGGAGTGCCGTGAGGGATTCGCAAAAAGTGGCGGCAAATTTGTCGTACTCTCAGGTTTGGTTGTGTTTTGGTGCAATTTTGCGGACGCTGATTTCACATTTTTTGACATTATTCTGGCCGTCGTCACAGGAAAACTTTGGTCGGTGCTTAACAATTCAATTTCAATGCCCGCAAACATTTGGGGTGACTTTTTCCCAATCGCCACATAATTAAACGAAATCTTCAAAACGCATTGGAATTTTATGAAAATCGTCGTTACCGAGTGGCATTGTGGGAAATGTCAACATCAATTCCGTGTGTTGTTGCTGAACTTTGCGCGGTGTTCTGTGACGACAAATCGTCGAAAGTGTCATCAATTGCAACTGAATGCCATACAAACAATCAGCATTTTTGGTATACAGCCCAACAGCAGAGTTAATCTGACCCGAAAGAAAGTCAACTGACCGAACTGCTCCAACTTGTGGCGGGGCAAGGAGAAGACAGATCCATCCGATTGAAAAGTCCAAAAGCCGAAGGTGAACATGACCAACAGCAGCGCCACGAACAGCAACAGAAAGCGCCGCCGTGCACAATGCGAAGTGCCACCAAAGGCGCTGCCAGCTGGTGGAATGAGCTGATACCGCCTCAGCTGACTCGGGTCAGGCCTCATCAGCTGATGGCTAGGCAACAGAAAGAAATTGGGTCCAACAATTAGCGTATGATCACAAAAAAGTATTTGGCCGATCAATGAATGCGATGCGTCGCTCGGATGAGACAAAAAAATAGGAAACGAGGTAAACCAAAAAGTGCATTTTATTTATGACTGTAAAAACACAAAAACATGGAAATAATGCGTTGAGATGGATTCATTCCTTTTTACTCTATAAATGGGGAGGGATGAATCTCTCTCTTCCCCTCATTTTTTCATCTTAAAGATCCTCTCGGGCACCTTTTTGCGGAAGAAGTAAAACCAAAAGAGGAGATTGTCCAGCGCGTCCTGCCCCTGCGGTAGCTCCTCCTTTTCCTTTCTGCCGTTTCGGTTCCTCTCCTCTTTGTCTTCCCCGTCTCTGCTTTCTTTTCCACCATGCATTTCCTTTTCTTCTCCGTCTCTTCTTTCCTGTCTGCCTCCATTCCTCTTTTCCTGATCTTCCTCTTTGTCCTCCTCGTCTCTTCTTTCTTTTCCACCATAAATTTCCTTTTCCTCCTCGTCTCTTCTTTCCTGTCTGCCTCCATTCCTCTTTTCCTGCTCTTCCTTTTCATTGCTTCCTTCTTCTTCCGTCCTCCTTCTCCTCTTCATCATTCCACTCCAATTCGCTTCCGCCTCTCGACATTCCAAACATGCATAATAAATTGCTTCAATTGTGGCCAAATGGTCGGCGGTAAGTCCGTTCTTTGTGATCAAATATTATTTTTCAAACATTTTTCCTTTCTGCCTATTAATATATTCCAAAATGAGTTTAAGGAAAGCGATGATACAGCGAAATTTTTAGCCTTTGGGCGAAGAGTGGAATAATTTAGCCTTTGAGCGGAATTTTATTGGATTTACGATTATTTTACAGCGAGGGAAATGAGCCGAAAAATGAGAAACAATTCCATTTATTTTGGATGCGGTTTTTGTTTTGCCCCCGTCCACCTGTGGTCGCCAATAGTCCGTTGTGTACCGTCGGAGGTGCACCGACGGCAGTTTGACAATGTTCGCCATGTTTCGAAGCTGGCCCACAGTGTTCCACGTGGAGTCAAGCACAACAATACGATGGAGTGGGCCATTGTCGCGCACAAATTGGTCAATGGACAGCGAATTCTTTGCCGGGAACAGAACAGCCACATTCTCAAAAGAGCAAAATTCTGGAAAGATAAGAAAAAAATAAGTAAATCCAAAGGCTTAGGTTCAACTCACCAACCCAAAGTGTAATTTGGAACTTGCTCAAATGTGTCGAAAATACGCGTCTGTGCCGGCGAAATCAGAAGCGCATGGATGGCAGTGGATTTGCTGTTTAACTCATGCCGATGCTTGACGATATCCACGCGCAAAGGAAGCTGCTGAGGAACGGGGTGGACGTAATAACTAATAACGGAACAAAGAGTGGAAGACCAAAGAGAGAAAGGCATGCGAGAAGGAGGGACAGAGAAAGGATGGAAAGAGAGATGAGGAGGAAAAAGGAGAGCCAATGAAAGGGCTGAAAGGAAGATAAGGAGGAGAAAAGAGAGCCAGTGAAAGGGTGGAAAGAGAGATGAGGAGGAGGGTCACATAAAGGATGGGAAAGAGAAATGAGGAAAAAGAAAGTGATCAATTAAAGAAAGGTAAAACTATCCTCGAATTTCTGTTTTAGAATTGCATAACCTACTCACAATCAGAAGTTTTGTGTTAAAAAAATTTATGACCAAAAATTGTCAAAATCGTGAAAAAAAGGGGCAAAAAATTCTCAAAACAAATTGTTTCATATTAATTTAGTATCAATCAAGTCAAATTTTCTGAAAGAAAAAAAGGCGACCGACCATAAGAGAAAACAAATATAAGTGGTAATTTGAAAAGATCGATCGAAAAGTGTGGGAAAAAGAGGTAAATAAAAGGGAACAATGACCGCAAAAATTTAAATTGGCGACCTCAACTCGAGGGGCTATCGAAGCAATTTGTCCGACGTAGCATTTACAATCCTAAAACAATTTGCACTGATTTTGGGGGATGCTTTTTTGAGAAATTAATTATTCCCAGTCTCACATAGCAAAAATACATCCTTCTTCGACCACATTCAGTGCAACTTTGGCGTTCGGTGACCGCCGCTAGCGAACAAAATTGGTCATTATTGAATTTGCTATTTAGCGAGTTCATCGGCGACGATCGCTTAAAGGGGATTTAAAATAAAAGAGCAAAGGGCGGCGAGGCCAAATAAAAAATAAAATAAATAATGACGATAATGAAAGTAAAAATGCGCACTAGATAAAAAAAAAGCAAAATCCAATTACATAAAAGTTCAAATAAATTTATGCGAAACGGAAAACAACAAAGTGCAAATTCCATTTTGTAGTGGCGACGAGAGCAGCAACAAAACCGGTCATTATAAAAAGACGGCGATGGGTAAAAATAAAAGTGAAAGCAAAGCCACTCAAAGTCCATAAAAATTGGTTTGGAATTTTGACTGTCACCACAAAATTGACAATAAAAGAAATGAGAAAACCCATTTATGAATATGGATGGTATATGATATTGTAAAACAACAAGAAATTTATAATAGGAGTCCCATTCCATTGTTGATATATATATATCGTAATACGAAATGGAAGCGCATCCCCTGGTTATGTCACGATGAAGTCGTTCAAAAATTGGCATTTTGGCTGAAATTAAAAAAAAAACGTATTTTCAACGCAAACTCATGGACCAATTAATGAACGGTGATCAGCAGAAGGACAACAACGTGCAATCAAACCAAATCAGTCACTTATTCATTTGCGCCTACGAAGGGACAATGAGACGTTCGCTGAACTGCTTGATCATTTCGGGTCCGCGAACTTCCTCGTCCAGCAGGGGCAGCTTTATGATGTTAAAGTCCTCGTAGAGTTCGGCGATTTGTGCCAAATAGCGTTGCTGCACTTTGAAACGGCACTGACACTTTTTGCAGCTGATAGTGCCGTCCGCATTTTTGTCAGGGAACAGCAGCTGATTGACGATGATGTTGTGAACATCAATTTCCTAAAGTGCCCATTGAATTTTGCATTGGAAAATTATTTATTCGTTGCCGAAAGCGTTGAAAAGACAAAAAATCGCCAATTTCGAATTTGACCTCGGGCCCACTCCCCGCCCAATTGTCCTGTAAAATGATTGCCTGTTTGGTCAACTCCTGGACAAGCCTCTCCGTCTCATACATTGACAAAAACTCGGCAATACAAACGCAGATAAAAGTAGTGAGATCCTAAAAAAGTATTCCTCAAAAGTTTTAGCTACATGGAAATGCAAATTCACAATTACCGGGTTTCTGAATTCGTTTTTGATCTGCCGAACGACCTGAAGCGTCTCCTCTAATTTGTCCGTCGTGGAGTCCAACGTCGACTCGGGCAGGCCCAACATTGGAGCCATCTACACAAAAAAGGCGTATTTGTAAATTGGGTGAAATACCGAACACTAGAAGAAATTCGAATCGAATATGGACAGCGAATTTCCAAAAAAAATTAAAAAATATATACAGCCCCATATGATAAGCAATTTGTGTCTTTACATATTGGAACCAACCTGTGATATTATCGGCAAAAATGAAGTCTTAGCCTTCAGAAACTTAGTCAGTCCCTTCTCGATCACTGTCGGAAATTGGAGCAGTCGGAGTGTGTGCCCAGTGGGCGCCGTGTCGAACAGCACAACTTCGAAGTCCATGGAACGGATCAGCCTTTTTGTGGGAATTTGAAGGCAATTAAAAATTTTTATAAATCAAAACTATCGAAAAATTAATGCTATCTGCTTTGATTTACTACACAATACTTGATCATCTGGGAAAAGCTGGTGGCCTCGTCAACTCCGGGCAGTCCACTCGCAAAATCCGCCAAAAAGTTCTTTCCGATGGAAAGCAAATCTGTTGAGATAACATGTTAAACAATGCACACTACCGACCGGTTTAAGTGACCCTCTTTTACATCCATTTAATTTCTAGTCTTCCTATATTGAAACCGGAGTTCGAACATACTGGAGGGTATGACGTGTCACCAATAGCCCTCACCTTTGTCGTCCTCATCGCCAAAATTGGGAGCGCTCGGCTCACCAAAATTGGAACCGTCGACTTCCATGGCAAACAAATTGTCAAAGCCATTAACAGGGGTGGGATTGCGCGAGAATTTTTGGTTGAACGCGTCGGAAATATTGTGGGCCGGATCAGTGGAAATGATCAGCACATTTCGACGTTTCTTGGCCAACTGAACGGCCAATGAACAGCTAAAAAACGTCCAGTTAGCCGGAAGGAGACGATTGACCTAATTCGATTGCTGCCAAATGGCAAAAAATGCAAAAGCAGCGCTATTTTGAAATATAAATCAACAATTGCCCACCCACCTGCACGTCGTCTTCCCCACGCCGCCCTTTCCACCGACGAAAATCCATCGAAGCGAATTTTGGTCCAACACATTGCGCAGTGTGGACTCCATCTGCGGCTGACGTTCTTCGGTCATTGTCCTTCGACGATACTTTGACAGTAATGACAAAAAAAAAACTTGGAAGAAGAGTGCTCGTTTTCTTAAACCGTACTAAAAACAAAGAAAAAAGAAACAAATTGAAATGCAAATATGAAAGGATGGAATGAAATCCACCGAATTTTGACTATATAATTAATATGGACCATTTAATCGCACACACAAGAACACACTTTTATGAGATCAGCAGTGGAAAGTGACGATTCCAACTTAAAAATGCCGCTTTGGCCAACGAAAGACAAACAAAAATAATAAACAAATAAATTACAAAACAAACGGCACATAAAGAAAAGAACCGATGGAAAGGGATAGTCAGAGGATACAAAACAAAAATATTGAGGTTAAGAGTGAATGAATGTTTGTGTTACGCCGAACTTCCGATGCCCGAATCGTCATCACTCGGCGGCGTATTGCCTGCGATTTTGTAATGCTGCTGCTCCGTTTGGTAGGGCAATATGGAGGAAGGAAATGAAAGCATTCCGTCAGCTCCCAATTCTTCCAATTCCATCGCTTTTTCGGCTATTTGGTCGCGGATGATCGCCTGAACAATTTCATATTTTGCTCGTAATTCTGCCCAGATCCAGGTACAACAGCACCTTTGCACTGCTGATCATCCGTCTGCACTGCCAACAACTCAACTTTCCCTCCAACGCTTTGATCAGTTGGTTTGGCTCCGCTTTCGCGATCGATCCGACGGTTCGAAATCCGTTTTCGTGAAGAAGACGAGCGCGCCCCAGTTTCACACATTCAATACGGAGCAGTGGGATCAGTTCCTGACGAGAGCATTCGCACAATCGCTTAAAAGGGCAATCAAAAGGCGAACAACGAAACCAATGGGATCAATTGAAGTGAATAGAATTAGAATTTGTTAAATGGAAATAAGCCTAATCCTCCTCAGGAACACATACCCTGACCATTTCGGGCAGCAGAGAACGCAATGCCCAAAGGTCGGCCGTTCGCTTAGGTAAAAGATGTCAAATGTCATAAATGAATGCCACCAAAAGTCATTGGCATGTTTCGCTATGTTTACCTCCGCAAAACGGACAATTGAGCTCGCCTGACAAACAGCCGACTGCAAAATCGACTGCAGCCAACCGCGGGGCACACCGAAAAAGCGCGCGACCTCCCACAACGGCCTTTGAGTCCAAATTTTACGGAGCATAAACGCCTAACAAATAAAGGAATGTTTAAAATATGGACTACACAAACACACCACATAGACACGCATTCCTTTGCTTGGATCCTGAAAGAGAATACATGTAGTACCGATAATATCAAAGCTGCACTCACGACAAACCTTCTGTTGGTAATGCGAATGAATGTGGCGGACTAAAATCGCCTCAGACAGACCTTTAAAACACGCAATTTCAAAATGTGGTTCAATTTCTGGCAAAGTGTTTTCGGGCCAATTTTAAAAAAATCACACGGCAAAAACGTTACATGGCCACCGAATCGTTTACATTTTACGATAAACTCACCTACCCATTGAATGGATCAGTTGTCGCTCCTCACCACTCAAGCCCAAGTACTTAAAGGAGATCAGAGTGGACGAATTTACTAATATTTTCACATCACATTGTTCACTCACACCTCGTTGTAGAACAAATTCCAGTCCACTTGAACTACCACATCCAACGGCACGCAGTTGTACAGCAAATGGAAGTGCGAAATGAGCACAATTCCTTGGCCCAAATTGGCGCCAAGGTCACTGCACATGTCGAGTGCCATTTGCGGGTTCAAATTCGCGTTGAAAGTGGCCGAGCCAATTTGTGTGGCAGCGAACATATCCTGGAAATTAAATTGGATTGACGAAGTGAGTTTGTTTTGGACCAAAATCAAAGACAATTGGCGCGTACAATCTCTTGTTGAACGATCATCTTTTTGGATAAGAGCGATTGGACAGTTCGCTCCACAAAAGACAACAGCTCGGTCTCGTCTGAATGCTGAACACCGAACAGTGAACGGCCGAAGAAGCGGAAGAGATCGTCAAGAGAGGAACAAAGCTGAACAATGATGGGACAGATCGAGAAGGCAGACAGTCAGACACACCCTAAGCACAATCAGATCCAGGAAGAATCCCTCCAATTGGATTTGGTCGGTCAGTCCGCTTAGGCACGGCTCCACCGGTCCTTCGTGCATTTTTTTGAACTAAAAAAGTAGTAATTTGAAATCAAACGCCTAAACAATCGTTGATTTTATTGGGGGGGGGGGGAGTTACCAATGACCGACCCATTTAACTCACCGTTTGTGCCTCTGTTCCGTGGTGCAAAATGACAATGCTGTCGCCTTTGTCGTCGAGCCCCGCTCGGCCAGCTCTGCCAATCATTTGCAAGTACTGGGCCTTCTTCAGCTGTTCTCGGCCAACCATAGGACTTCGGATGATCACTCGTCGAGCGGGCAAATTGACGCCGGCGGCAAGCGTAGAAGTACAACAAATGACGGAAATGATACCACTCTAAAAAAAGAGTGGAGAATGGCACACAATTCAATGGCAATGCCATGAATGAAACGGACTTTGTACGCCCCCTCAACCAATTGGCGTTCGTCACTGGACAGACCCGAATGATGGTAAGCCACGCCATTACGAATGCACGCGCTGAGCACCGGACAGATGAGGCCGTCGTGCTCATCCATCAGTCGACCGATCAGTGCGCTTCGTTCCTCGGCTTTGTGCTCACGCAATTCCCTAAAAGCTAACGAATGAGGAAAAATAAACAAAAATGTCAAACTTGGGACAAAAACTGGACAACATTTGGCACACATTCTCGCAGCTTTGTTTGGTTGAGCAGAAAATAAGCACGGATCCCTTGATCAGATTGCCCAACAGTTTAAATAGTCCGTCCGGGTCTCTCCTCTCCAATTCCTCAAAAAGTGCAACAATTTTGCGATGGTATTCAATTGCGCCTATTTGGTAAGTCTAACCTTATTTCCCCGCTCAAACTCCTTCTCCAACCTCCACTCGCCCTGCTCGTCCACCCTGAATAGTTTGTCCTGCAATTTTATGCGTTCAATCAGAGCAACGGGTCGAAAATGCGTTCGGAACAAATTGGCACCAAGGAACCGGCACAGTTCGGTAGCGTTTCCCAATGTGGCGGACATGCCGATGAGCTGAACCCGCTGCTGACCGTCGGTGGAGGGACGGAACATCAACTTGCACAAGCACTGCTCCAGCAAAGCGCCCCTTCCGCCCGCCTCGCCCAACATGTGAACCTGAAAAGGTGCTGCCGTTGACAAATTGTCCGTTTTGGACTTTGTCACCTCGTCCACAATGACAAGCCCCAACTCGTCCGCCCTGCCGTTCTCAAGCAATGAATTGACGAGGCCGTTCGCCTTTTCGATGGTGCATATGTAAATGGAATTTGCCGTTCGTCTTCGGATGGGTGGGAATCGGCCTTTGGAGGCCGCGTATTCCTCCACAATAATGCCCAACTTTTCCTCGAAAGACGACAGGGAAATGACCTGAAAAGGGTGACAAAGTCAGAAAATGGTGCAGAAATGCGTCGCTTCCCCAAAAATAGTGCACCTTTTCCTGCACTATCGCAACATATGGCAAAATGAGCAAACAGTTGCAACGGCGCTTCACACACTCTCTGAGCATCATCAGTTCCGCCACCAATGTTTTGCCGGCACCGGTCGGAAGCCATAAAATGAAATTTTCTCTGCCGTCGGTCAGCCGCTCGTCCTGCAAACATTCGCGCTGCCAAGCTTAAACCAGAAAAATGCGATGAAATCCCACGCACTCAGAAGGGATGGCATGGAAATCGAATATAAGGCAAACAAACCGTAAAGTGAGGAGACGTCGCCTCGGATCTGCTGATATATGTCCAACTGATCCATCGCTCAAACGAATTTTTAAATAAAAAAACAGAAAAAAATATATTTAAAATTTAAAGTGGATATTTACATAAACGAATAAAAAAAATCCAATTGGAATGGTAATATTTTCTTTATCGCTTCTTTACACATATAATAAATTTACGGAAATGTACGCCCAAATGACTGAAAAGGAAAGAAATTGAACGGAATTGTAGAACAAAAGTGTGTAAGCCCAGCAACCATTTAAAAGGGAAAAAGGAGAAAAAGCGAGGGGAATAAACGGCGGAGAAAAAGGAAATAAATGGCAAACGAATTAAGCGCACTTGGGACCGAAAAAGGAAAGGGAGGGGAAAAAGGAAGACAATACAATATCTTACACAACGAAAAGAGAGACAATGAATAAATGAATGAATATTTGTTTTGGTTTAAAATGCCTTTGAATATAAAAATTGATAAATGACGACAATAAATGAACGGACGGAAGGATGGCCAGCGAAGAAGACTCTGTTGAGAATGCATCACGGCAAAACAGCAAGCATTCAGTCGGAGCAGCAGCAGCTGCTCGCCTTCTCCAACTCGCCCTGGTCGACCTCTTCGGAAAGTCCGAAATATCTGATCAGGCCGGGATGAAGTCTAAAAGTACCATGCTTGGAATTAGTTGAACAAGCACAAAAAGGCTGCCTAAAGTGCAGGGGGCGGTCAGCCGGCTGCAGAAGTATTTCGCCGTCCAAGTTCCAAACGCCCGAGTCCCGCTCTCGGTCGGCTGAATTATCGGCACGTCCATCTGACGGGGCGATGAGCGCCTCCGGGGTGAATTTCCAACGGGACACTCGGTACACTTTGACATCCGGGTATTCGCTTCTGATGAAACGCGCACCATACATGGCAACCTCAAATAAACGATTGTATTGAATTATAATAAAACGAACCAAATATTAATTACCTTTCGTATTATTTGCAGGTTTGTGAAGCGTGAAACTTTGGGAACTGTCAGAAAAAAAAACGATTTCTTAGCGTCGAAAACTACGACGAAATCAAAAAAAAATAGACTCAGTGCCAAATCCATCGTGCCGTCATTGAGTCCGGTGTATGGGGCAAGTCCGTACGGGGTGAATGGCGAAACGCACGGTATGACACAGCAAATAACGTGGGTGAAATTGCTCTGCCAATGGTATGGGAAATTTTCATCCGCAGGGATTCGCCTAAAAATCTTAATTAGATAAATTCAAAATTATCAGAGTTATATACCCTGAGCAAATATCACAAGGGCCAGTGCATGGCGGAATGTTTGCTGGATTGGAGGGACCGACGACGTTTGAGCCAATTGTCAGTGGAGGCTGTGACGGGCTAAGCGCGAAGGAAACACGGCCAAAGTATGTCGGGTTGCGCACTGAGGTTCGCAGTGCGGAATACAAATAGCGAATGGGACCCAAACAACGGTAACGCTCAGAGTCGCGCAACACATCGCCAAGCCTAAAAGAGGACCGTTTTACGACGACAGGTAGCCAAGCAAAATACCAGCCACACGAAATCGCATCGCCCGAAAAGCGCGAAAGTACGTCGTTTTCGTACACCGCACAAACATCCATCAGACGCTCGGCTCCTATGGCCACATGAATGGCGGAAGTCGGGTAGTCGTTGATGCCGTGCACAGTCGAAACGATTGAATTTGCTGAGCCGGCTCCAATTATGCCCAGTCGAAGCCGTGGCTTTTCCAATGCTGTCCCTGCGTTATTGTAGTCCTTCCCGTGCTCAATTTGTGTTCTGCAAATCTCAACAATTCGCTATACTTTCAACAATATTTATTTTATTGGCAGAAAATGTTTTCAACAATATTTATTTTATTGGCAGAAAATGTAACCGAATGACGGCAGCAGAAAGTATTTCGTTGAAGAGGCCATCTCCGCCCACCGAAATTATGCCGTCAATGCTTTCCCATTGGTCAATACTCAATTCGCGCACAGATTCCAACGCGTGATCAGCCCTTTCCGTTTTGCGCACTTCGTATGCAATTTTTGCCATTTTGAAAATTGGCTCGACCTGACAAAAGAATAAATTGTATTTGCGCCCCATTGTTTTGCTAATGAGAAATGAATAACCAACCTGCTTTTTCCAAATTGAAATTGCGTTCCCTTTCCCACCAAAAGGGTTGATGAAGACGAGCAGACTTTTCGGACGATGTTTTTGCGCTGTAAATGATGGCATTAGCACAAATTATTGTCTTACCCCGCGTTAATCACCAGCAAGTGCAGTTCCCAACAATTCGGACCATTTTTTTATGTCGGCACTTTTTTCGAATTTTATTCGACACTCGCGAATCCGCCAAGAATGGACATTGCGTCTATATGCGTAGTAGAGGTAGAGAGAGTTTTTTGACTGAGCTGAGACATTCCCATTCGGCACACCAGAGCTTAATTTCATTCTATGTTCACGGACGGCGACCACAAAGTTGAACGAAATGGTAAGGTTCCGAATTGGTTTCGATTTGGAACTAAAATGGCACAAAATGATTAGTCTCTGATCAATCAATAACAAACAATTAACAAAATGCGTACTTCAAAAATGTTATTTCGATCACATTGTCTTTGAGCTCTATTGTGGTGACTCCTTCGCTCCGTTTGGGTGACATGACTAAATAAATAAATGCAAGGAGAGAACAACGTTTTGTTGCAGTCCTAAAATTAATGGGAAGAAAGCCAAAAGCTTTTTTCGGGATAGTTTAGGCAACAGAGTCATGTTACACATGACTCAATTATTCAAGCAACACAAAACGACAGAAATGAACAATTGCAATTGGTTTATGTTTGCCTTGGGCACCTCGCAGTAAAGCACAAATGGCACTTCTAAGGCACTGGACAATTGAGTCCCAAGCGGAAACCGACATTTAATCCGACAGACACCGAATTCGCGCAAACAAAATTGCAGCTGAGTAAAACAGCATCTACATAATTTAATTGAGGCGTTGTTGGGACTCGGTTTTACCAAGTGATTTACACAACACGGAGAAAAATTGTACATTTATTCAATCATAATTAAAAGATTTACAATTGCATTCGAAAAATGAGATTCCACCAGCTCTTTTGAGCGAAAAAAAAAGAAAAAAAGTCAAAGTGCTAAGATAATTATGTACAATTATTTTGACAATTTTCGGGAATTTCCCGGATCACATTATTCTTGATGACTTGAGGAGGTTGAACAGTGGGCCATGTTCACATCACCGACGCCTTCCAAGCCCACAACTGGTACTTTTTGCACGACGTCCCTCTTCTCCAATGGTCTCTCTCCAGCGGAATTCGCAGCCATTGGCCGTTTGAACTTGTTCAATGAAGGGGGCAACACGGGCACAACAACACATCCGACACCCTTAATAAGCGCGACTATAAAAAGTGCAAAAATTGGCCAAATTTATATTATACCCCCTCGTGGATTCGCATTGGCGACGACATTTCCCATCGGTTTTGTGGCGGATGATAAATTTCCACAGAATTCAAATTATTCTAAAGGATTTATTATAACATTTATATCCAAGGAATTAATTTTTTTTTTTTTTTTATCTTTTCCCGTCGCACTTCGCCGTCGTATCCGCCGATTGCGTACAGAAAATCACCATTTGTCACCAGCGAAACACGAGCTCTGCTCATACTCATCGGTGTTATGTACGCCCATTGGTCCTTAAAGATGACAAACTTACAAATGTAAAAGGGAGGTAAGTCGTTACAAAATGACAATAAGTTTCGGATTCGTCAAAAATTTTTATCCGATTTTTTAATTGCGGGGGATGGACTGCGACGATTTACTATAAATCACAAAAAACAATTGCCAACCGTGTCCGGGTCATACACTTCTGCTGTCGACACGAATTCACCGTTGTAATAGCTCAAAATAAATGTTAATTATTGTACACAAGCATTGAGGGAGCGAAAAGAAAGGGAAAAGGGTACGACAAAAATAAAACACAGTGCAAATGTCTCACCCTCCGACGGCGTAAATTTTGTTTTGGTAAGTCGTAGCCGCCAGACGACCTGCAAGGCAATTCAATAAATTAGTGCCAATTTTGAAAATTTGTTGGCACCACACAAATAATGAACACACACATCGCGGCTGCTGTATCGGTGCAACTCTTTCCCATCGTTGAGAGATTGGATCGAACCTCTCAACGCTGTTGAAAATTGTAAGTCCGTTATGGCCGCCGATTACTTAAACGAAAATGAAAAAGTGGAGCCGAACAAATGAAAATTTATAAAATTGGACTTACCGTAAATTTGCCCCTTAACGACAGCCGTAGCTGCCGCGCAACGACACGCGAGCATTGGCGGACGAACGGACCACTGGTTTTTTCTGACATCAAAAGATTCGACGGAGTCTCTAAAAGGGAAACGGAACTTGAGTGTCAGAAATGTGCCCTCGAAAAGTTTGGCTAATGCGTCGGCATTTTGGCTAATTTATTTGTAAAGAAATGCAAAAACGCACAGTGCTTGGTTCCCGTCGTATCCTCCGCAAACGAAAATATGTTCTCCCAAAGTGACCGCACACATTGCCGACCTTCGCTTGAGCATTGGCGATAGCTTAAAAAGAGAGGAATGGATAAAAGGGACAAATTTGGGGCCAATTTCGCTGTCTCCCACCGTCTCCCATTGGCTTGTGCTCGTGTCGAATACCTTAACAGTCATTTTGTTGGTTTCTGTTAAAAACAATTAATTACCTCGGCACTTTTCAGCCGTTCAGTGCCGTTGTAACCGCCGACAGCATAAATTTTCCGGTCGAAAACGGCCACGCCAATTCTAAAAAGGAAAAATTGTGCATTCATTTGACATCGTAAAAGGCACCGACGAATTAATTGCCTTGTTCTCTGAGAGAGCATTGACTTGCCCAAAATCCATTTCTTAGTGGACGGGTCGAAATATTCGACAGCAGACGGCGACTGTTGAATCTGATTGATACCGCCCATGGCGTAAATTCTGCCGGGCATGTCCGTGCAGACGCGGACGGTCGTTTTGAAACGTGCGCAAAATTGTGAGCGGCGTTCTGAACGGTGAAGCGTAAGTCGGCCCAATTGAATCGGCCGACGACAGAAACAAACGCGAACCTGGCACAAGATGGAAGTTTTTTGCCTCGTCGATCAAATCGCGACATTCCATGGACGAATGGAGCAACGGATGTTTGGACACCTCGTCAATGATGAAAGCCGGTCTGAGAAAAGGCATTCGGACAGTTGACAAAAGCCTAAAAAGCTTTTTCCAAATTGTACAACGCAAGAAGCCGAGGTCCAACCTCGGAGCAAAAACATGTCGATTCGGTGGGTCATAATCCAACCATCGGATGAGAGCAGCGAAGACGTACTCCTCCGAGCCGACGTGCAAATTGTCCCAATCGAGGATTTGGACGAGTGTGTGAAAGTCCAACTGGACGAATTCCTCCGACTTGGATACCGACTCGAAAAAGCGTTGAATAAAACTTTCAGTGCCGAGCACAGCTGAAATTGGCGAGTCAGGAAAACGAGAGAAATGAAGCCGAATTACTTACCCCGGGGGGCATTGTAAAGCATCGCAAACTTTCTGATGGAAAACACATTGTGCTCAGTAATTTGAGCCTTCAGAATCTCAGAGCAGCGATTGGAGAGGACGGAAAGTTGCAAGTAATCCTACAAATCAAAGCAATAATTTGTCGATTTGAATTTGATTTAATTCACCGCAGCTCTAAGCAGTCGTTCCATGTTCTTAGAAGTGAACTGTACGCGGCCTTTATTTTCCGAAAAATATAAAAAATAAGCCAAAGGAAAGGCCACCAACCAGTGTAAGCAAAGTTCAAAATTATTTCCATTATTTCTGCGTCAATGGCTAAAATTGTTACTAATACATTTAAAAGCAAAATGATCAACGGACCGGGACCATTCATTCGTTCCATCCGTTTAATTTTCCAGTTCCGTTCAAATTACCCATTTACGCACTTTTTAATTGAATTGCGTCGGAGTGCGCCTCCATCATTTCTGAGCTGAACATCTTCATAAAGTAGGGCACTGTTGCAGCCAAGATAACTTTGTGCGCTTTGAATGTGGAGCATCCAACCGCAATTTCGACATCGCACATTTTGCCGGCCAAACGCAATTCGTTGAAATTGCCATAGGACGCAATGGCCAACTCGCGCGAGCAGTCCACCAAATTGACATCGGCGTCTTCCTCGTCCTCAAAAGCGATTGAAATGTCGAGCATGGAACTCATTCCTTCATTTTTGGAACCAAATTAAATTATTGCAAAGGTTCTCCTTATTTATTAGCAGAACAACAGATAGAAACAGACCCAAAAAAAATAAAAAAATGAGTACCGCCTCACAGACAAGTTATATCCGTTTTAACTCTTTTCCAATTAATTCCCAAAAATCAAAGATTTCTTCTTTATTTTACATGGGAGAGAAATCACAAAATAAATTATATAATCAGCATATCATCTGTCATCATATTTATGTGCTACGCAAATGCGAATCCCTCTGAACATTCGCGACTAGCCAGAAGAAGCATTTTGTACAGGCTTTCGTAGTCGGGATATTCCGGCAGATCCAATTGATTAAAGCAAGTGTGAGCGGATGGGAGGCGATTGTTAGCACGCGTGTCCTTTTGAATTCTGAATTGCACAAACTATTAATTGCATGAAACGGTGCAATTTATTCTGTACTCACGTAAATTTTTGCACTCCATTCATCCCCTCGAGGTGCGAAAAACCTTGCAGAGGAACTTTTGAAGTACCCGTGACGAATTGGAGAAATTTAGCCTTGTCTTCAGCGTCAAAAGACTTAAGAGCTCGCCAAAACCTAGAAAAAATATAAAATTGATTAAGTTTCAGTGTTCGTATTTTCTACCATTGAATTTGCGGACTCGTTCGTGTGTACGTCTTATACTCAGTATTTGCGCAAAGGTCGTCGATATCGATGTCGGGCAAGCCAGAAATAAGCAATTCCAACTCTTGCTCATTGAAAATTGAGATGAGCTTTTTGGGGATGACCTCGTAGAAACCCTCGAGGAAGGCGTTCAGCTGTTGCCGTATTGAGCCTAAATAGTGATGATTTGGCAACGATAAATAAAGGTCACATACCAGTCATTTTCATTTGGCACAACAAATGAACATATTCCTGCTTGTTGGCGTCGGTCACGGTTGTCTTAAGACCATTTTCCTTCAATTGTCGAGTTGACCGCACTCCAAACTCCTCCACTTCAACGGTGAAGGATAACTCCGTGCCGAGGTCTTCAACTGCATTATTCAACAGAAATTCGAGCGATTTGAAAAAGTCGGGGTCTTCGCTCTCAATGTCCTGATAACGCACTGAAGGAAAAATGTTTAAATAAAAATGAACAATTAGTGGTACGAAATCTTTACCATGTTTATTTAATATGTGTTTGTAGAAGGCACGTGTGAAATAACAGTCGAGTTGCTTGTTGTCATAAATTGCTTTTGCAATGACACGACCGACAAACTTAATAAAAAAGTATTAAAGAAGAGTGAAATAATATTTTGCATACCCTGAAATAGTCCAAATGTTCAGGATTGACGTAGGACGATTTGTTGATCATGTAAGTGGCACGGTCGCCCGGTGCAGTAATGAAGAGAGCGTAGTTCGGGTTGAAGATTTCCCTGGTGATAACCGCGTACCACTCGCGCAGCAAACCACCTTCAATTAATATGAAATTGAGTGGAATTCTGTCGGCCTCCCTATCCAAACAGGTTTATTCCTGACCTGCGTCTTGACCCTCTTCTCCCTCGAAAATGATGTACAATCTCGCCTTCCAATCATTTTGCCGCAACCGGTAAAGTTCGCGGAAACTGTCGCCGAACAAATGAGAGCGACGTACACGAATTGCGATATCTTCGTGTCGATATCTAACACATTTAATTAGAACAAGAAAAATTTTCGAAGCGAACTAACCTGTTTCGCTCGTCCATTTTTTTCATTTCTTTGTGGAAGTATTTCGTCTTGACATCGAAGTCCAATAATTTGGGGAAATGGGTGAGAATGGCAAATGCACTTCCCTCCAAGTTTTGCGTGTTTCCGCGAAGAATTTGATTAAGTACCGAACGATGTTTTTCTGAATAAGGAAAAAGGAGTTTTTTTTTTTAATTTTCAATGAAAGAATAATAAGTGTTTGGTAGTGAGTGACCTGCAAAAGAGAACATTTCCTTCTGATATCGGTCCAATTCATCGACGGATGTTGTACCAGCAGATGAGACAGATAATTGGGGCGAAGAATCGACCGCAGAAGCTGATTGAGCAGCAGTTGGCGGAATAACCAAAGAATAGGAGAGGAAAAATGCCTCGGCAGCTAAAAAAAGAAGCTGTCTTTCGAGAACACTCGCAAGAATAAAACCGACCATTTTGGAGACACAAAACTGCGTGTTGAGAATCTTCGACCTTCTCGAGAAGTGACAGGCAGTTACTCAATTCTTGCCAAAGTGGTGCCAACTGATCGACCATCTTCCGGATTAGGCTTGGCTCGTCGTCAGTTCCTTTTGCCTGCTCTGCGTCGGGTTTTGCCTCGTCCGAGGTCGTTGTCTGTTGTGGCTGCTGTTACGCATCGGTGCCCTCCTTTTTCTCCGCTTCGTTTTTCTTTTTTGCGAGTTCCGCTTTCTTCCGCTGGTCTTCCAATTTAGTCATATGATTACACAAAAATTGGAGCTGTAATTGGAATGTCATGAAATAAATGCCAACACCGGTGAGTGACGAAAAGAACTGACCGTTTCCAATGACTTCAACAATTTGTTGGGCACACTGTCTCGTCCAGAAATCTCCTTTAACACGCTCAGCAAGCTTTGTTGTCCTGAATAACCGATTAAAATGCACGGCAAAAGTAAATAAACAAACTGACCCGCTCCATCAGCTGCTCGCAGAATTGAAGAGAGTTGTACACTCAGTTGGTCTCCTTGGTTTTTAATGGACTCATAAATTGCGAGCAAAATCGAGTGGCTTTCCGAAGGGATGGCGCGAAACATTTCAGCCAACAAAGAACGACCTTCCCGTAATGTTTCGTCTGTACAGCTACTCATCAGAATCTAGATTAGTCATTTTCAAACTTATATTATCGAAACAGCGCATGAGAACTCACATTGGTGAATTCTTTCAAACGTGTTCCAAGCCAAGCCTTCGATTCGTTGGACATTTTTTCATGAAAAGATGTTGGAATTGCTTGTGAAAGCTGAAGTATAAAAACTCATTAAAAAAATTGAAAAAAGGCAGAAACTACCGAAGCAATAATACGAACAATTCGATCAGTGATCGTTCGACTGTCCTTCGACAGATTTGAATCCAGAAGTTTGAAAAGTTGTGCCAAGGGCGACTTTTCAATGGT
>JAKKIK010000930.1:0-21252 GCA_024500135.1 Heterodera carotae | reverse complement strand
GAAAATTTTGAGAATTTACCTGGTTTTCTTATGAAAATTCGTATAAAATGGCAGCCCAAAAATCAAATACAATTTTAATAATTTAAATTTTATAAGGGGCTTTTTGAATCCAAAAATAATTTATAAACACAAGAAGTATTAGAGAAATTCAATATTTATCTCTGTGCATAAAAGTAAAAATAAAATTATAAAAATCATTTTATAATACGCGGGATTCGAACCCAAGGAAAACATACCAGTGGAACATACAACACAAACCACTAGGCCATTAAGAAGCTCTTTTGCTTGGCAGAATTACACCATATATTTTTTTCCTAAATTCATTCGTATTCTTGCTAAAAATTCTTTTAAAAGTCAATTCTTAGGGGTGTAATAATCGAATTTCGGGGAAAAATCCGATTACGATTATCCGATTCCGATTATGGCCAAATATCCGATTAATACCGATTACGATTACGATTACGATTTGCGACATCCCTGATACATAGGTAGGTGTAAAAATTCAAAGAATGTAAGGGTCCATGAGCACGAAAATTATTTTAGATTTTTACCACCCTCCCCTCCCCCTTTTTTTGTGTTTTTAAAACTACCTAAACTTAAAAATCATTTCAATATTTGGAAGATTTCAAATTTATACATATTAATTTTCAGTTAATTTTAAAAAGTGTATTTATTTTGTGATGTTCGAGATACCTATCTTCACCCGTAACCTGCAGACTGTGTATTTGTAAAAAATGAAATTTCATTTCATCTTTTTTTGTTTGACAGGGACCCAGGACACGAAACTGGGTTTTCAATTTAAAGTGAATTTTAAAAGTATGTATGTTAATCCAGAGGTCGCATCGAAATTTTTTGGAAATAAGGACTTCACAGGTTCAAAAAAAGATTTTGGGGTCCAAAATAGGACATTTTTTAAACGTTGTTTTGAGGCTTAATCTCGCATTTTATTCAACAATACAGTATTTGCGACATATTTCTCATCGTCAATAATTTTTTTGACCAATTTGGGGCTTGAAAAACAAAAACAATTTGGGTGGGGTATGGCGGTGCCGATAGGCGCTGCAAGGAAAATTTTGAAAAATTAAACAAATTTGTTAGCAGAATTTGCTACATTTTCTACGCTTTTTCGCGTCAATATTTTCTGTGGGGGCGGCGGTGCCGATAGGGACGCCGGAGGAGAAAATTTGGACGAAGTGACTTGATTTTTTATCAAAATTTGGTCCTTTTTACATCTTATTTTCATGTTTGAAGGCAAAGATTGAAAGGACCGCTTTTGAATATTTTAATGAATCTTGTTAAGATTTTGCTTACAATTTAGCTTCAATACCCATAAATAGCCATAAAATCAGAATTTTCCCCGGAATTCCCAAAAATAAGACAAAAATAAGGACAAAGAGCTGAAATAAGGACAAATCTTACAAATAAGGACATTTAAAATTTGTAAGATTTGGACCCTCAAACTAAGGACAAAGCTTACAAATAAGGACAAATGCGACCTGTGTGTCAATCAGACCTGAAATTGGAACCATTACCGCCGAAAATCAATAAATCAATGCCAAAAATCAATAAATTAACGCTTTTTATTCATCAAATGAGCGGCTAACACCACAACACATAATTTGAGAATGAAAATTGAGGAGGAGAAAACGACGACGACGACGACGACGACAGGAAGGATACAAAAAAAAATTTTGGATTTGATTCAGGCGGACATTTTTTGGCCATTTTTCATTTTGTTATTTCTGTGGCACACACATCCCCAATTCAAATCTTCAAAGCGCTCATCAGAGGAGGAGGGACTGTCCGGCATCGCCAAGTGTCATATAGTAAACTTCCGGAGGGTTGTTACGCTTTCCCGGACGAAATCCGACGCGACTGAAAATATTGTTTAAAAAAACGTTGAAATCGGCAACACAGCCCCTCCCCCCCCCCATAAAAAAATAGAACCCCTCCCCTACCCCTCCTGCTGTAAAAGAGCCCCCCCCCCCTTCTCCTAGATATAGCCCACCCCTAGTGAGGAGGATTTAGAAATAAAGCCCTCCCCTGTTTGAGAAAATTGAAGGGTTGGGAGGGGGGACTCTAATATAGGAAATCGCGCAATTGTTTTTAGAGCTGGCACAGGAGTTGTTCAAATCCACTTTTTGGATTACCCAGTTGCAATACTCCGCTTGCCGGGCCGAAAGCCGGTCCGCCCGACTGCCATGCTTCGCTTTCCGGGCCGGAAACCGACACGGCCTAAAAAAATGTTTTTTTTTGCATTTAATTTAATTTTTTTTGCATTTAAATTATTTCAAAATTTTTTTGCATTACCCAACGCTGCTGTGCGTTTGCCCATTGCTGCCTCCTGTACAACATCAAGGTCACCAAGGTCTTCTTCGGCGCTTGGTTTTTCGGGGAGGAGACTAAATTATGTTTTTTAATTTCATTTAAAAATTATTAGTGATTTGGGATATAGGGTGTACAATGCTCAAGGGCCTAGCCAGGGGGGCTAGGGGGTTGTCAAGGCTGCCCACCCAACCCCCTCCCCCAAAACACCCCCTAAACTGAAAATATGAAATTTTCCGCCATCAAAAGAAAAGTTTTGACTATTACGAGCAAAAATAAATTTTCAAAAAAAAGTCGTCGCCATAAATGATCCATGAAAAAGCACCCCTAAAGGTTTACTTTTCTTTAGCCCCCTCACCGGAATGGACATTTTGCTAGAGGACAATTTGTCAGTGGACAATCCGTGGTCATTTTGTGCCATAATGCAAAAATTTTATAAGCATAAAATATCATTCAAAACTTATTGCTTTTACACTACTTTCGGATAATGGCAGCGTTTAGAAAATTTGGTCAATTAACAAAAAAGTTTTGGCATGAAAAATGACCAATGACGAAATTATCCACTGCCACAGATTGTCCGGGAGGAGCCGAGCGAGCGGGGTCAGGAACAGGGCAAAAAGCCGGTTTAGAGGCCTCGGGACCCAGGGTTAGGCCTTAACACATGGGATGCGATTAAAAATTAAATGCATTAAATAATTTATAAATTTTAAAGCATTCTAATAGGATTGTGCCCCCGAAAACCCTCTGGGGCAAGAAAGTCATGGGGTGGCGAAACCCCTTGACAAAAATTTGTTCGGGGATAGTCTAGAGAAATTTAGAAATGTGGAAGGTGGGGACACCTGTCGGGGTTGAAATTTTTATAAATTATGAAATATAATTGTAATTTTCAAACCGGAAATTAATGTGCCGAACCAGGTTTGGCTTGGACTGAATTTGGCGTCCTGTTTTGTATTCGATGACATCAGAAGGCGGTGTAAAACCAAACGATTGTTGATGATGGTCGCCGATCAGCAGCAGGTTGTAGCGTCCGTTTTGCCGATCGTGCGCATAGGCACCAGGCACAGGCAGGGTCCAGCGTTTTCCTAATTTTTATTTATTTCGCATTTTTAATATTTAATTTTGAAAATCTTCCATTGGCGTATTTTTCTTATATTATAGCCACCGGGATACTATTTTTGGTCCCCCCCCCCCTTTTTATTTATTTCTCTAAAGGGGAGTACTACAATAAACGAAGCGGGGAAGGGGGGGGGGAGGGGGCTTTATCAATCAAGTGCCCTTCCTAGCCATTAAAAAGATGGGGGTCTTTAATATAGGGACAGATTTTGCTATATTAGAGCCCCCGGGTGCTCTTTTTGAGCCCCACCCTCCTCCCACCCCTCTTTATTTGTCTAATAAGGGGGCTTTACTACAATATACGAGGCGGGGCGGGGTGAGGGGGACTTTATCAATCAAGACCCCTCCCTAGGCAAAAAAAGGTGGGGGCCTTTATTATAGGGAGGGATATACAATAGTCGAACAAATTCTTACCTGGCCGAAATGACAGACGGCCCAATGTCATTGAACGCTTTTCAAGTGCTTCACCAGCAGGTTCCACTTGGTATTCAGCACTCTATAAAGCCCATATAAATTATGGCACATAAAAGATTACGCGCCCGGTGGGACTCGAACCCAACGGATTTAGTCTATGCCGAGAAATTAGCCCAAAAACACGATACCCGGGACTTAACACCATAACTCGAGACTGGACCTTGAAACTTGATGAGCCCTGACAGACCCCCCTTCCCAAAAAAATCAAAATAAAATGCTGTACTCAGATACCGAGACTCTTGAAAGCCGCTTCTTCCAAGTGTCCACTTTCTCCTATACTTATATTGACACGGTACAGACGCCATAATTTTTCGCGAAAAAAAAATTTGTAACCACGCTTTTTTTGATAAATTCGGAATTCCTGGGTTTTTTTTTGGCCGACCCCATGCCTAGCCCATGCCTACTACTGCATACTGTATCTTTTGTACCCCTTCATCATGTTGTCCATCGTCATCTCCATCATCATAGGCAACAACGCTGCGTGCTGGCCGAAGACGCATGCCGTTGCCCGTAGCAATGGACGCCAGCGATACGGTGGTGGCCATGCCGCAAAGGATGAACACCAAAAGCGTGCCGGCGGCACCAGGCGACGAATAATTTGGTCCAAGACAGCTTCTCCTAACAACCGCCATAAGCGCTTTTTGAGAACTGAGGAGTGCTTGAAATTGTGAAAATACATACCATAATTCGCGTATTGAAGCCCCCGGGGGCTTTATTTTTTAACCTTCCTCAAGCGGGGGCTTTATTTCAAGGGGGCGGGGCTTCACAACAGGGGGGGGGGGGGCTTTAATATAGGAATTACGGTATTTATTTGAACTTTTAAATGAAAATTATTGACTTGTAAATATACATTTTTTTTGGTTACCGTATTCACCCTACATTAAAGCATTCCTCCCGACGACTTTTAGTAGTTGGAAAAAAGTCTACACCCCCTCTAATAGAGCACCTCCCCCCTTCCCCAACCTTTTTTGATGAGGGTTTATAAAATAAAGTCCCCGGGGGCTATAAGAAATGCGGTAAACCATATTTGATTTTGTGCCATTTATGGTGTATCTAAACTTTTTGATAAGGGTTTGAAAAATAAAGTCCCCGGGGGCTCTAATATAAGAAATACGGTAAATTTTTTTGGGTTACAATTTGAACGATTGAAACAAATAAATAAATAAAACGAAGTTTTCCAAACAAATATCTATTTTGATTTTGTGCCATTTATGGTGTACCTATCTAACTTTTTGATGAGGGTTTGAAAAATAAAGTTCTCCCCGGGGCTCTAATGTAAGAAATGCGTTAAAATCTTAAAAAGTTAAGTGATAAAACAAATAAATAAATAAAACAAAGTTCAAACAAATGTCATATTGATTTTGTGCCATTTTTTTGGTGTATCTCCAAACCCATCAATTAATTCTGTTTAAAAATTGCACGTTTTTCTTCCAATGGTTGCCACGGTGCTCTTCTCTTCCCATGCCCAATTTTTATTGTGCTCTTCCGCCAACCAAATTACAAAAATTGGAAAAAAAAATTGGCAAAATTAAGGTCAGGCACTGTGAGCTTCGGGGGTAAAAAATCTGGGGGAAAATTTGGGAAAGGAGGCGACCAAAAATTCGGCTATCCTAAATCCTTGGTCCGGGAGGTGAAGTCGGGTATCCTAGGTCCTATTCGGAAGCCTAACTTTTGTCGAGGAGGGGGGGGGGAAGTCTATTAGAGATTGTGGAGTTGGGTATCCTAGGTCCAGGAGCTTAATTTTCGTCGGGAGGGGGGGGGGTCTATTAGAGGTTGTTGGAGTCAAATTAAGGGTGGAGTCTATTTTTTTACACTCCCTCGAGGGTTGGGCTTCCATTAGAGAGGGGTAAGGGTTCAATTTAGAGACCTGATCAGGATCCTGGTCAAACCAAGATTCGAATCCTGAAAAATCCTGTCATGAACTATTTCCAAAATCCTGATCCTGATTTTTTCAAAATTCCGTTAGAGTTAATATTTGGATAATTTTTCGACACGAATTATAAAATATTCTTGGCAAAATGTGAATAATATGGAACAACTTCAACCTAGACAGGGTCAGTAGGGTTCAAACTGCTGGAGGTGGAATTCATTCTTTTCGAGTTTAAGCATACGGTAGGCAATAATACTTTGGCACAATTTTGTGCCAACAAAAAACTTAAGAGGTAAGGAGCTGCGCGGCACCCTGGTGCTGTCATTAAATGCTTTATCATTGTCCCAGCCGTCCGACAATTTGTGGGTAATTTTGTGCGCCTTTAAATATCCAAATCTTTACATATCCCCCCGCCTCGGCTTTGCCGTTGGCACCGCAACCGCACATTGCGTGATCCCTCCCTAAACCGCCCCCGCTATGATTTTCGTTGGGCAAGGAAACAAAAAAAAATTTTGTACCCTGGTTGGTCCCAATTCAATCCTTTTTTTTTTGTTTGCTATTATATCATTTTTATTTGGAGCTACCATAATATTTCAATGACAAATTTTTGGCAAATGCCCCCCCCCCCCCCCTCCCACCGGCAAAAGTTTTCCATTCATCGCCATGGCATCGCGCGCGGTGCATGGCACGCAATGATTTAACAAAAATAAAAAGTGAAGCCAGCAAGCAGCCCAAGGCATATTGTACACTCTTACAAATTTGAGGAAATTTCTTTCTTTTTTTTTTGTTGGCATTTTGTCGTGCCGTGCTAATTCAAATGTTCTGTTTGTTGTTAAGAAATGAGAACAGAAGCAGCAGCAGCGAATGATATTTTACGTATTCGTCGTGTCAAATACTGAGAATTTGCTTGGCATTTTAATTATTTTTGTAAAAAATTTTTTTAACCATTCCGGAAGCATTGGACGAAGGCTGTCTGCTACGATATGTTGTCGGAGGAGGTTATTCGTTCGTCAGTGCTAAGAAAAATGTAAATAGGTAGTATGTGTAATAAAAAGCCAGCCATGCCAACATCATCATGCGCTTTTTTGGGGTGTTTCAACAAAATGCCGTTTTCGGTATCGGAAATCGTTAAAATACCAACACTAAAAAATGTACAGAAATTTCAAAACATATAATAGAGACTGAACAAACGGATCGGTGGATTTTTTTGGTTCAAAAAAATCTTGACTAGTCTTGGGTAAAAAAACCGGGACCAGTCCCGTTCCCGTTGGAACCAAATGTCAACCCGAATAAAAAAAAAATAGTGAAATTTATACGTTCGTAAAAACAATAACAGCTGTGATGGGGCTCAGGGTTGCTCCGGGTCGGCCGAAAAAAGTTCGGGTCGGGTTTTGGGTTGGCAAAAATACCGGGTCGGATTTTGGATTTCGGGTTGACAAAAATACCGGGTCGGATTTTGGATTTCGGGTTGGCAAAAATACCGGGTCGGATTTTGGATTTCGGGTTGACAAAAATACCGGGTCGGATTTAGAGTCGCCGGGGGCAGGGGGGTAAAGTGGGCATAGATATAAAAGCCCCCGGGGGCTGTAATTCAGGCCAAATGAATGCTTCTTATTAAAACAGGTCTTTTGACTTTTTTTGGCACACATTTCCGTCTTTTACACTTTTGTTTCAAACCACCAACCACTGACTCCAATTTAAATTCTTTGTTTGCACTTTTACAACAATTTCGCGAACACCACCAGCAACAACGGACCACCCGTCCGCCCTAAAAGTGCGCACTAATCATCCAACAAAGTGAAGTCAATCAATCAAAAACGGCGGCGCTGGCGGCGGCGGCGGTTGCCGGAATTATCAATTAGGTAGATTGGGGATCATCAATTTCAACCACTTTTCAAATTCGTCATCAACATTTGACTGACCACCATGCGCGAAATGCTGCGAATTCGTAATTTAAACACGTTGCGCATGTAATGGATTATTTGGGGTGCCAACGGCGCCAAACCATCGCCCACAGGGCTCTTCCCAGCTGCAGATGATGCCCACAGATTTATTCTCGGGGGATGGATCACACGCGACATGAATGGGATGCGGTTTCAAAACGGCACAATTTAGACGCATTTCCTTTCTCATTCTATATACCTATATATTATAACTGATAAATGTTGCACCCGATATTGAAAATCCTCCAATTCTGAATCGGGTACCCGATATTGAACGAACATTGGTGAGTTCTGACAAACATGGCGAAAGGAATCTGAAACCCGAAATTAGGTACGGGATGCGGTTCTACACCGTATTTTGAACAAGTCTGTAAATTTTTAGGTTTCTATATGTTCATATGAACATGTTCGAAACATCGAACAAATATTTAAGCTGCTATCAAATTTCGAAAAAGTTTGTTGACTGTTTTTGACTTGTTCGGATAAACATTGGACCGTAAAATTTTACAGACTTATCCGAAATTCACTGAAGAATCATTTCCCAAAAATAGGTGTAATTTTAAGCGATTTTTGACTGAACATTGACCAAAACCTTCTCTTTTAGTACAATTATTGATATAAAAATGCTAAAAAAAATCCTCCTGCTCTAATAAATAAGCCATAATAATTTTAAAAAAAGAGACAAAAAAATTAACAGATTTAGAAAAGTAAGACAAATTTGGGAAATTTTAAGACTTATCGATTATTGATTGAAAAAAATTCCGGATTCCGGATTGTCCGAAATTCCGGACCTTTGCGGGGTCCTTAATTCCGTGTTACGGACCTTTTTTTTGGGGGTGGGGGGTCCGGAATTCCGTGTTCCGGAACTTTATTTTCGGCATCCAGTTCCATCCCTGATACCGTATTTTCTCTAATTAAAGCCCCCCTCCATTTGAAGCCCCACTTCCATTTGAAGCCCTCCTAGAGGGAGATCGAAAAATAGAAGCCCCCACTCCATTTGAAGCCCCCTCTAATAGAAGCCCCCCCTCCATTTGAAGCCCCCTTCCATTTAAAGCCCCCCTCTAGAGGGTGATTGAAAAATAGAAGCCCCGGGGCTTCAATTAGAGAAAATACGGTATGTACAATATTATTTTTCAAGTATATCATTTTTATTACTGCAACAAAGTCGATGGTTTGATTGTGTGCCTTTTGTCTCACTTATTTTTTTTTTATTAATTTTTTTTCTATTACCCAATTATTTGATTAATTGTGCGAACCTTTCCATTTGATTCCCCCCGTTCATTTGGCTGGTGTGCACTTTTATTTTAATGTGTGTACAACATTGTTGGAACACTTTTTGATCAGGCGCCACCCCAAGCGGAGTCGGGGTCGTTTGGACGCCGCCGTTTGAGCGCCAGCGCCCAAGTTTTTGATATGTAACTTTTTTCTTAGTTAACCAAATTCTACAAATTTGGTATCATTCGAAAGCTCACCATGTTTAGAGGCAATGAACAAGCAAAAGCTAAACTGTAAACTTATTCAAAAATAAGATATAAAATAAAATTCATGAAAACTTGAGTTTTTCGCATTTGGAAATTTATATCTTTTTAAAAAATTTATTGAATTACTTAACTTCTGCTGAATCATTGCTTCTAAACACGATGATCTTTTGAATGATACCAATTTTGTAGAATTTGGTTAACTAAGAAAAAAGTTATGTTCCAAAAACTTGGGCTGGCGCCCTAACTGCGACGCCCAAACTACCCAGTCCACCCAAGCGTTGCGGAAACCATTTTCATTCAATCGGTAACAAAAAAAAAACGACGCACTGCGCGTGTGGAAGGACCACACAAAAAAGTTTCGACCGTGTGCTTTCGTAAAACTGCCAGGGCGTTTCGTTAAAAGTGGCACCATGGGTGTCCAAAAAGTGTCACCATGGGCGTCCAAAAAGTGGCACCATGGGTGTCCAAAAAGTGTCACCATGGGAGTCCAAAAAGTGGCACCATGGGCGTCCAAAAAATGCCACCATGGGCGTCCAAAATGTGCCACCATGGGCGCCCAAAAAGTGCCACCATGGGCGTCCAAAAAGTGCCACTATGGGCGTCCAAAAAGTGCCACCATGGGCGTTTCGCTAAAAATGACATCATAAGAATTTTGTGTGACACCATGAGAGCATTTCGCGAAAAACCCACTCGCAAAAAAAAAGATATGAAAAAAAAATTCATGAAAATTTGACCTTTTCGTAATTTTCGGTAATGACCGAAGTCTGTAAACCGAACAATAGGATACCGAAGTAAATTTTTGTTCAACAAATTAAAATTGTTGTAAGACAAGAATTCATAAACAGCCTGCACAGCTTATCTGCAATCGTCATCATCCATTATCCCATGTGTAAGTAAACGCTTGACAAAATCAAGGCATGACGGATTAAGCAAAAAATCAGAATGAATGAATATATCCGCCTCCCGGAGGGCTTACCTAATCTCTCCCCTCTGATCACTGTTTGCGAACATTTGCCCCAAGGCACAAATTATGTAACTAGCAAATATTTATTTACACATGCACATAAAGCTGCTAGCCCACCCAGCATTAAAAGACACCAACCAAGCGTTTTCCCGAAAATAGAAGTCCGGGGGGTTCTATTATAGGGGTACTTCAATTTTTATGGACAGACATTATTTTTTATGAAAATTAACCTACCTATTAGCAGCAAAGCAGGCATCATTTGAACTGCTTCTCGTAAAAAAATTGTGCCTCTAATAGACGCCCCCTCCCAATTAAATCCCCCCCGTTAGAACCCCTAGAGAAAATACGGTTTTTAATTCCGGATGATTAAATATATTTAATTTGTTTTTTAAATAATTTAGGCTTCGTAAATTTGTTACATTATTGTCTTGCGAATGTTAATTTCATATATTTTTGTACTATTTATTGTAATTAATACCATTTTTCAATGCCTAACATTACCGACTGTCAGCAACAACAATGGCACAACGCGGCGGCTGGTCGATGAAAAATTCAAAAGGGGTTCGTGCCAATTTTAGATGGGAGGTGGGGGCTTCATTATGATCGGAATTATTGTGTAAATTTTAAATTTATTTTTTAGACGTTCCGCCAAAACTACGCGTTTTGATCCACACCACGCGAATACCGATCACCGAGACGCATTATGTGCTGCATCGTAAACTTGCTGAACTGCTCGCTGCCGATGAAGAAAATGTGGAGAAAGTTGTATGTAAAAATTTGTTGTTTTTTTGCCGACAAAGAATGATCTCTGAAGTTTTTAGACTTTCCCTGGCCTTGCCCCTAAAACACAACCCCTGACGTTCCCCGACACCAGGATATTTTTTAGACCTTTCCCCGACCAGGTCCCCGAATCACATTCCCGACGGTATCCGCCTCCGATATTTTAGACCTTTCCCCGACCTGGCTCTTGAAATACAATCCCGACGGTTCCCGACGCCAGATATTTTTTGGACGTAATTCCGACCTGATCCTCGAGAGACAATTTAGACGGTACCCGAAATTTTAGGGCTTATTCCCTATCCCGACGGCTCCCTACCCCGGAATTTTTGGGCTTTTTTTTTGATTCACAACCTGCTTGATTCACAACCTGCCAGCCCTGGCGATTCCCGTGGCTAACGAATTCCGACATTTTTGGTCAATCATAACCACCCTCCCACACTGACATTCCATCCCTTACAATGTTCGTTCCACGAAATAAATTTTTGTGGACATTTCAGGTTTTGCTAACGGCAAGGCATGACTGTGCCGAGATCGATGAAATGCCGACAAAATTTGGCGGCCGACTTTTAGTTGTAAATCGAATGACATTTGGCACTGTTGCTACAGAAAGTTTGGAAGTTTGCCAACAAATTGTCGACCAATTAGCGGAGGAGCAGCAGAAGCAGCCAAAACTATGGGAATACAATGGCAAAAGATTTTTGCCCAATGCTGACAAGCCCGTTTTGGGCAATCTTGGTATGATAAAGCCGGCAAAAATAAAATAAATGCCATGGGAAAGCGGCGGTAGAAATAAAATAAGGAGTATGATAAAGCCGGTAAAAATAAAATAAATGCCATAAAAAAGCGGCGGTAAAAAAAATAAGGGGTAAGAAAAAGCCGTAAAAATAAAATAAGGGCTATGATAAAGCCGTAAAAATAAAATAAGGGCTATGGAGCCGTACAAATAAAATAAGGGCTATGATAAAGCCGTAAAAATAAAATAAGGGCTATGATAAAGCCGAAAAACAAGTGCTATGATAAAGCCGTAAAAACCAAACTAATGCTAATTTGTAATATACTTGGACCAATTTCGAGCCGGGACTCACTTCCTGGGATATTCGGGATCACGAATTAATGAGCTAATTTCTCAGGGAGGTATTTTAGTAAAATTTTAGTCCTTTTTTTATCGCAAAAAATTCGTGAATTCAGCCAATTTCCTACGAAAAATAAAAATTTTGCTTTAAAAAATATGAAAAAAATCGCTATTTAAGCGCCCCTTCTAATAAAGCCCCACCCCCATTGGAAAGGTTGGAATATAAAACCCCTCTCCAATAAAGCCCCCTCTAATAAAGTCCCCCTAGGAGAAAGGTTGCAATAATGCAGTGGGCTTTAATATAGAAAATATGGTACAATAGCAAATTTTTTGGGATCCAAAGCACTGTCGGTCTCAGACCGTGTTCATGAACAAAATTTTCAATTAATTTTAATTTTAAAATTAAAAAAAAATTCTTTAGAATTTTTGAAATACAACCAACGGTTGCTCCAGCAACTACAACAATTCAATTTCAATGTTGGCATTATGGAAACAAATCCTGGCGAATTTGCGTTCAGCCTGCTCGCCATTTTTTCCACAATTCAAAAATTTGTCGGCACACAAAGCACATCGCCAACCATTGGGCATTGGAAATATTTTGGCTATGACAAAATTGTTGGCGCAATGCCAGGTTTGTTGGGTGGCGGCGCCAATTCAAATCTGAAAAAAGCGCGCCAATTTCTCCTTTTGAAAATTTAGGACGCGACTTGGCACGCATTGGCGATCACAAATTTGCCACTGAAAGCGCCATCAAGCAAGATCCGAATCACTTTCGTCAAATAAATGAACAATTGTACATAAAGCCGATGGAAAGTGCCGGATATCGATTGGTACCCAATTAATTTACCGTATTTTCTTTATTAATGTCCCCCTCCCACTTTATTTGTGGCCCACCTCTAACAGTGTCCCCCTCCCAGTTCGTTTGTGGCCCACCTCTAATAGTGTCCCCCTTCCACTTTATTTGTGGCACCATCTCTAACAGTGTCCCGCTCATGGAGGAAATTAAAATTTAGTGTGCCCGGGGACACTAATATAGGTACGGTGAAAACCGACCGAACAAACATTTTCTGGGCCCAAAAGTCGAAAGGTCTTTGAGCTGACAACTTTGATTAGTCATAGCGATTGAAAGGCCCTAAAAAAATTTGTGGCCAAAAATCCTTAAAATTTGGCATTTTTTTTGTTTTCAATTTTAAGCCATAATTAATTTTTTGCAATTTGTGTCCAATTAATTACCTAATTACCGTTTTGCTGAGGGCAGCTTCAAGGGCTTTTCAATCACCCTGTAAAATAAGTGTCAGTTAAGTCTGAACAACATTTTTTATACCGTATTTTTAAGACCGTTCGGCATTCGATCGGGTAGAGCAATTTTAAACAAATTTTAAATTTTATTTTGAAATTTTTAAATTCAATTAGCAACAAATGTACCTGGATGCCATGGACGAAAATGCGTTGCCCAAGGAAATTCTGTCCGATTTTGTTAGCCATGCAAATTTCACTGAGTGGGAGATGAAGCATCGGATGGACCTGTACTTCACCAACATACAGCCATTCCTCGACTTTCCCATTGTTGAGCAGCAAATTGAGCAATTCAATGCGCCCAACAACCAAAAGCCTGTCAATTTTATTGGCGGCATCACAATGCCAAGGGGCAAAGTGCCAAATCTTAGTGAGGTAACATAAAATTGAGGCTTAGGACTAGGGTTCATCCCATAATTTCACCACTGATGACACGAATACCCTTAGGCCTGTAACCAGGGGGGGGGGGGAGGCTCCCGTAATGTAAAAAAATATAAAAATTTGTGGAAGCGGGGAAGAAAATTTTCCCAATTCCCCCCCCCCCCCCCCCCGAAACCAAAAATTTGGGAAAATTTGCCATCCCCCCCCGAAATTTTTTTTCTGGCCACGTATGAGTGGGATTTTAACCCAAGACCCTCGTCCAGTCCGAAGAAAACACTGGCAAAAACTCAAAAATTTTATTAAATTTCGGCAAAAACATTTAATAAAATTCAAATAAATGAGTGCAAAATAGAGAACCTCAAGAAATCAGGTAGTGTAAAAAAAACCCAAAAACCGGGCAACCCAAAACGGGGCTTTTTTCCAGGTAAGATCTTATCCCCGGCATTTTATTGTATTAGAATTTTTTTTTCGTATTGTGTGGTGAATGTTGACATACATATTGTACATACAAACTACCTAAATAAATTCAATTTATTTATAACATTTCGCCAAGGACACAAAAGCCATTTTTGAATCGGCCAAGGCTGGCGTTGTGTTGCTCAGTTTTGGCTCTGTTGTTGAGATGAATGATGGTGACCCACAAGCTGTTGCAGTGAAAAACATTATTGTCAACGTGTTCAAGCAGTACCCGGCACTGAACATTGTCATCAAATGGGGTAAACGTGCGCCAATTGGCATCGGCACGGCATCTGATCATTACAAAAAGTTGTCGGAAAATGTGTATGCCAAAGGTTGGCTTGAACAGTCAGCCATTCTTGGTAAAAAAAATTAATAATATTTTCATTAAAAATAGGGTCAGGGATGCGATCGCCAAAACACAAAAACCCGGCAAACCAATAAAAAAACCCGGCAAAAGTTTTCAAAAACCTGGCCAAAAACCCGGCAATTTTTATAGGCCAATTGTTCACTGTAAAAAACGTCAAAAACATTTAAACAGCTTATTTATCACGACTTATCACCTGTTTGAGCAAATTTGGCTTTGAACGAAAGTAATTATGAGCATGGGACACGAAAAATTGGATTGAATTTGATAGAAATAAGTGAATTAAATTGTTTCAATTTTCGAGGTTAAAAAAATAAACCAATTTTTTGTGTATGGGAGGGTGCGCTGGTGCCGATAGGCGCCGCCGGGAAAATTTTTGTAAATTAAGTAAATTTGTTAATAGATTTTGTCCAATTTCTTAAATTTTCGCGTATTTTTTTCAGTTGAGACATAATTTTTGGTTAGGCGCCGCCAGGAAAATTTTTTAAAAAAATAGTGACATTTTAACTCAAATGAAGGCAAAAATTGAAAATTTTTTGAAAATTTTAGCGAAATGCTTAATAAAATTTAAATAAATGAGTGGAAAACAGGAAACCCGGCAAAAAAACCCAAAATTCCGGCAACTTCAAAAACCCGGCAAAAACCCGGCACGGACCCCAAAAACCCGGCAAATGCCGGGTTTCCCAGGCAAAATCGCATCCCTGAATAAGGTTCGTCCCCATCCCCGACCTCCCTGATCCCCAATATTTTTGGGCCTCTTCCCAGACCCAAAGCTTAATCATTAAGTTTTAAGAAATTTATACTAAGTTCGACATTCGGACCGGTAACCCAATTTGGGTTGGCGTTACGGCGGTATACCGATATTCGAGTCTAGCCTAACAATCTCGAGTATGGCCCTCTATCGTAATTCCTAAATCAACGCCTTCCTGAATTAAAGCTCTCCCCCCTTTGGGGTGGGTTCAAAAATAAAGCCCCGGGGGTTTTATTTTAGGAATTACGGTAAATATTAATTTAAAATTTAAAAAGGTAATGGATTGAAATTGTTCATCACACACGGTGGACAGAACAGCATTAATGAGGCAGTCAAATTTGGCGTTCCGCTCATTTTGTTCCCCTTTTTTGGCGATCAGTTCAACAATGCCGAAGCGTTGGCGGCACGTGGCGTGGCAAAAGTTGTTGGTAATATGAGTGAGAGACTGACTCTCTCTACGATTCGTTTATTCGACGACAAATCGTCTATTCGGTCGAATAGACGATTTGTCGTTTTTTGGCTGAGTAGACGAATCGTCGTGTAGATGAATCGTCGTTTTTTTGGCTGAGTGGACGAATCGTCAAGTAGATGAATCGTCGTTTTTTGCTGAGTAGACGAATAGTCAAGTAGATGAATTATCGCTTTTGGGCTGAGTGGACGAATCGTCGTTTTTTAGCTGAGTAGATGAATTGCCGAGTTAGACGAATCGTTGGCGTGCCGAGAAAATATGTAATTTAAAAATAAATTTTTAAATAATCTTTTGCAGACATTCGTTCCAAAACATTAAAAATGGCACTGACAAATGCTTTGGACGACATTTTTGACAATTATTCGGAGTACAAACAAAAAATGGAAGTGCTGAGCAAGAAAATGAATTCCATTGAACCGGCAAAACAATTTGTTGACAAATTTCGTCAGTTAAGAAAAAGCATAAATGAAACTTAATTGGAAATGCAAATATATTTGTTTTTATAAATAAATGTTCATTAAAAATGCGATAAATACATTTTTTGAATTAATTATTGATACCTTATGCTTTCAATGCCCTTTTTGACATTTGATTCCCCTTTTTCATTGCCTTTTTTGGCATTTTGGTCCTAAATTTTGTTGAAAATTAGCAAAATGCACCCCTAAGGATTGACTTTGCGATTTTTTAAAACTCACTCTTCAAGAGAATGGGAACCACTTACATTATTCATTAATAGAAGACCCGGGTCTTCTATTTTTGATCCTAATTTTTATAAGAAAAATGTAAAACAAAAAACCCACCCCTAAGAATCAATTTTGAACCCTTGAAAATCGAATTTTTTACTCAAATTCAGAAATTTCCCCCCCCCCCCAAAAAGGACTTGTTGGCTTAATTAAAAAAGATTTAATATTTCGTTTGTATTTTTGGCAGGAAATTTAGAGCAATTGTTATTGGGATCAAAAAATTTTCTTCTAAATTTGCAGCCCTACTTATGGCTTTTTTTTCTGCATGTTTGTGCATATTTCGGGAATTTGTGCATATTTTATGCGCATATTTGCCGATTTTAGAGCATACAAATTTTCGCACCCTATCATTGAATAACACAAAAAAAAATTTTTTTTTTTTGGCCATAATTTTTTTCATTCATTTTTAAAGCATTTCTTCGTTGTGGCGTTTTGTTGATTGTACAACAGTGAGTTGACTCGAACTTCCGAGAGCACAAGCGGGTTGTGGCCAAGAATTTTGCTGAATAATTTGACACAATTTGCTCGTTGCGCGAAATGGTTGGGACGCGTGGAAAGGCCGGTGGAATTTGTTGCAAAAACTCCGCTTGAAACCAAAAAAAAATTATTATTATTTTTTTATTTTAGGAATTTCTCCACTCGCAGCTATATACACCATTTTTTTAAAATACAACCAGAGGGACTAGCCTAAGCCGTGTCAGGCTTAGCCTAAGCCTTGGTTCGGGGCATGGTTTGGGCTAGGGTAAGCCTAACTTAGGCCTATCCTACCAAATTTCCTCTAATAAACGGGGGGCGTCAATTGGAGGGAGGGTCTATAGAGGAAATACGATATGGCTAGCCAAGCCCTTGTTGCCTTTAAAAATTAAGCCTAACCTGGGCTTAGCCTACCATATTTCTTCTAACCGGGGAGTGTCAATTGGAAGAGGAGTCTATATTAAAGGAAATACAGTATGCCTAACCAAGCCCCTGCTGTCTCTCCTTTAATAAACGGGGAGGGCGTCTATTAGAGGAAATACAGTATATGCTTAACCAAGCCCCTGTTGCCTCCTCTAATAAACGGGGGGCGTCAATTCGAGCGGGGTGTCTATTAGAGGAAATACGAATCTTATAAACGGTAGGCTTCAGTTGGGGGGGCGGGTCGTCTATTAAAGGAATACGGTATGCCTGACCAGCCATGTTGCCTTTAAAAAGTAAGCCTAACTTGGGCTTGGCCTACCATATTTCCTCTAATAAACGATGGGCTTCAATTGGAGGGGGGTGTCTATTAGAGGAAATGTATTCCTAACCAAGCCCCTGTTTTCTTAAAAAAATTTTTTTAGCAGCGTAACAAAAAATACCTATATTCTAAACAAACATAATAATTAAAAAAAAATACATTGAATTGCCAATGTGGGTGGTTTTAAGTGGACCAAGCCTGGTCAAATAGGACACCCAAAATGCCAGCGCAATATCTTCACAATTGGTAATTTTGTCCACATGGGCACGAATTTGTGCCGGCATTTCATTGCTATACGACGTTAGGAAGTCACTTTAATCAAAAAAAAATTTTTATAGGCCTTAAACATTTTTAAAACTAAAAAAAAATTAATAATTCGAATTAAAATGTTTAAAATTAACGCTTTTTCATTACTACATACAACAATTACCGATGAATAAAAGCACCACTTGTGAGCACAATGTTGTATTGACAATGCTGAAAAATTGGCTCGTGCCGGGGCGGACCCAAATAAATGCCAATTGGGTCATTACTTTGATCTACAAAAAGGAGCAAAAATCATAAACTTTGGCACTAAGGTGTGTCCGGGGCTGGTAGCTCAGTGGTTGTTTGAGTGCAGGCGTGGGTTCGGTTCCCCCCCTCGTAGTGGCGGCTACATTTACACCAATCTCGCCCCCCTCCCCCGAAATGGGAAAAATTTGCTTTTTCCCCAGCAAAAAAAGGAAAGTTTGCCCAATTCCCCGCCCTCCCCCGCCCCCGGAACAGGGATCCCATCGCCAAAACACAAAAACCCGGAAAAAATTTCAAAAACCCGGCAATTTTTTAAGCCAAAATGTTCGCTGTAAAAAAGGTCAAAAACATTTAAACATTTACCTGTTTGAGCAAATTTGGCTTTGAAACAAAGTAATTGTGAGCATTGGGGCACAAAATTTTTGAATTGAATTTGATTGAAATGAGTGAATTCAAACTGTTTCAATTTTGGAAGTTAAAAACAAAACAAACAAAAAAAAGGTGCGGCGGTGCCGATAGGCGCAGCCGGGGAAATTTTTGAAAAAATTAACTAAATTTGTTAAGAGAAATTAGTCCAATTTCTCGGATTTTGCGTCTTATTTTCACTTGAGACATTATTTTTTGCGGAGGTTTGGCGGTGCCGATAGGCGCCGCCAGGAAAATTATTGAAAAAATAGTGACATTTGCGGGCTTACCTCCTTTCCATCGGAATTTCCCGGTTTTGCCTTGTTTTTTGGCCCAAAACCGCCAGGACAGTTTTCAAAAATCCCGGTCTCTTCCTTTAATACCTCTTCAAAATTATCCCATTAATAAAAAAGAGACCATTTAAAAATTTGCACCCACCTGTTGATGGTTGAATGTTTCCAATTCTATAGTTTGGGCCAACAATTCGACCACGATTCTCACGCCAGATTCTTAAAAATGTGATCTTTTTTTTTCAAGCCGGATTTGTGTTTTTACGTATTTTCAACGGAATTTTTTCGTTCGATATTTCCTAAGGTTTTTTTTCAAATTTTGCCTTATTTTCTAAATAATAATTGTACTACTAAAAAATCCAGTCAAAAATCGCCTAAAATTTTGCCTATTTTGAAAAATTAATTATTTCCTCTAAAAGCACCTTTGGGTATTACTAAAAAATTTCGGATAGGTCTGAATTTTTTTTAGAATAAGTCCGGAATCCGGTTCCATCCCTGGTTTACTACCTAAACGTAAATTCAATGCTCTCATGCTCAACATTGAAATCGTCATCAATGCTAAGCACCGCTTCGGTCCGAATCAGTCCCAATGGCAAGAACCGGTCGTTGAGCGAGTTTCGCGAAGTGTTCACCTAGAAAAGGGCATCATAAAAACGGAAACATATATCGAATTGGTGCTGAATTTGTCGGCAAACAAGGGTTCGCTTGGCCAGCAAGGTTGGTGTCGTCGTGGATTTAAAAAAGCCGTGGTGAGTCGAAGTGACAAAAGGGCAAATGTGGGCGAAGAGACAAAAGTGCAGATGTGGGCGAAGTGACAAAAGGGCAAATGTGGGCGAAGAGACAAAATGGCAAATGTGGGCGAAGTGACAAAATGGCAAATGTGGGCGAAGTGATAAAAGGGCAAATGTGGGCAAAGTGAGAAAAGTGCAAATGTGGGTGTGATGAATAAATGCCGGGATCGCATATTGCTTATTGGATTGATCCAAGGGGAAAAGCGGACCCAACGGATGAAAGCCCGGAGAAGGCAAGAAAAAGGGAAGCCGAACTAAAAATGAAGACGGCAAAACAGAGAGATGACGTTTTTCGGGCTTTTGTAAATGCGGACACGTCTTTGGACCGAAGAGCAAGTATCGGGCAAAGCGGAGACAGATTCATGCGAAATTTGATGGCACCCGTGGAATTTCTCTCATATATAATTGGTTTGGAAATATTAAATTTAAAACTCGAAATTATATTTATGGTCTGCAAATCTAATTATTAGATTAAAATAAATGTATTATTAATTAATTAAAATCATTTATTCCCTACTGAAATGACCCGCCTCTTCTGATCACCACATATCTGCCCTTTTGTCACTTCGACCACATTTGCACTTTTGTCACTTCAAGCACCAAAAAAGAGAATTGCGGAAGTCTCTGTACTTTTGGAACTTTTCTATCGGGTCGAATTTTAGATTTTCAGGTGTAAGTTATCAGGGAACCATTAAAAGCAGGTGGTTGGTTCAATTACGGATATTTCCGCTGATATGGATAACGATTTTTGAAAAACGGACGGATACGGGCGGATACAGATATGAAGGCCATGTCCGCGGATTATTCGCCATTTCAAATACATATGAATCAAATGTAAGGAACATTATTATATCTCCGCGGATAACCGCGGCCGGATATGACCAAAATTGAGACGGATATGAACCTTGCGTGATATATGCGGATACGGGATATATTATTAATTTGGATCGTAATCACCCCTGATCTATTGAAAGACAGTATTACATACAGACTTGCCATATATATTGGCACATGAATGTGTGGCCAGGCGTATGTTTGAACCGTTATTGGCCTGTCATAGTCGCCCCAAATCACAATCACACGGTCCAAATACCGTAGACCATCCAACGACTGCAGCGTGTACAGTAGCTGGTCGTCCCGACGGAATGCCTCGAGCACAACTTTAATTTTGTATACCTATATAAATATTATGTATAATGTATATATGTTGCACCCGATATTGAAAATCACCCGATTCTGAATCGGGTACCCGATATTGAACCAAAAAGTCGCGGGTACCCGATTCTGAATCGGGTACCCGATATTGAACGAACATTAATATGTTCAGGATCGGGTACCTGATTTTGAACCAACACCGAAAACATGTTCATTTCAATTTTGTTAAATAAATTTCCAACATAATCAACAATAGAAAATACGTAAATAATCAAGAATAGAAAATACGAAAAAATCAACAATAGAAAATACAAAAATCATTTATTGCTGCATGAGTTGCTATGATGGCACCGGCTGTTGCAAGTCACTCCGTTTTTGCGACAAGCACACTTGTTAGATT
>JAKKIK010000929.1:0-21282 GCA_024500135.1 Heterodera carotae | reverse complement strand
TTTTTGGCATTTAGTTACATATTTTTTAAAATTTATTGTCAGTGACGAAACGGCCAGTGACGAAACGGTCAGTGACGAAAAGGGCAGTGACGAAACGTCAGGTAACCGTTACAGCGACACTATTAGAGGGGGATACTAATATGTGCAAAAAGGTGTGATACGTTCAAACCAGGGATAGAACATGATGTCAAAAAAAAAAATCGGGAGTAAAGTCCTGAATCCGGTCCCATGTTTGAACATTAATTAAAATATTTAAATAAATTTTAATGCCAAAAAAAAGTGTGAAATACCTACCGAGGAATTGATTAAAATCAAATTGAGCAAAACCAACGAAGAAGGTCAGCGTTGAACAGCAATAAAATATGATAGCGCAAAAATAAATGTTGCTCATTGTTTTATGCCTGTTGATTGAAGAAATTTGAAATTTTGACCGTGCCCGCAGAGGTCGGGGTAATTTGACCCGGGTACATGACAACTCGCCGACGCCGACTCGCCGACGGCCCATGTTTTTGGACAATAACTTTTTTGTTACTGCGCCAATTTCTATGTTATTGGTATCATTCAAAAGCTCTACATGTTTAGAAGCTACCTATAAGCAGAAGCTAAGCGGTTAACGCATTTTAAAAGAAGTTACAATTTTAATTTGTGAAAAAGTCAGATTTTTCATTATTTTATTTTATAATTTCTTGGAGTGTTGTTTAATCGCTTAGCTTCTGCTTAAAGATAGCTTCTAAATGTAATGAGCTTTCGAATGAGACCAAGTTTGCAGAAATTGGTCGGCTAACAAAAAAGTTATTGCACAAAAACTTAGGCCGTCGGCGAGTCGGCGTCGGCGAGTTGTCCTGCTCCCTTTGACCCCGCCGTTTGGGTCCCAGCCAATGTTTTTGGACAACAATTTTTTTCTTATACGACCAATTAGTGTAGACTTCAAGGGCGTATACAGACCATGGGTTTCCGGGCTTCCGGGGGGGGGGGGGGCTAAATGAAAATGTCGGTATTTAAAGGTCCTTTTTTCATGGGTCCTTCAGAAAGCAACTCTTTTTTTTACTCGTCCAGTCAGGCGAATTTTTAGGAAGTTAATGAAATGTTAAGAAATTGTTAGAAATTTTCCAATTTTGGTTCTACTTCGGGTTCTGTTTCACTTTATGCGTCCAATCGACTTTTATGCGTCCAATCAATTTTTATGCGTCCAATCAGATTTTATGCGTCCAATCAGATTTTTATGAGTCCAATCAGATTTTATGCGTCCAATCAAATTTTATAAAATTTAAGAGTTAAAAATTAAATGACCCCTCTAAAATAAAATTCACTCAATTATCACAAGCAATTTCTCTCCGTTGTCAGCTGACGTTTTTTCTCTCCATTCGTCGGCATTTCAGCCATACGATCACCGCTGGGTGAATCACCGCGCTTATTTTGTAGATCTTAGTCCATATGCAAGGCATTGAGGCCACCTAAGTTGCTCTAAAAACATCTCTTCGGCATCTGATTGGACGCATAAAGTGAAACAGAACCCTACTTCGTTACTCTTAGTGGGGAAATTTGTTTTGGAAGGGGTGGCGCTAATACCTAGATTAAGCAATTGTCTACTCTCCAAAAAGTTTTAAAATAATAAAATCCATGAAAAATCAGACTTTTTCACCCTTAAAAAAAGTCTGTAATGGCTAGATTCCGCTTAAAATCCGGATTTGACAAATCTGACCTGATCCTAAATTACCATTCTCTAAAAATTCCGTACCCGGAAAATCTAATACAACGTTAGATAGAAGAGAGGAAAATGTTTGGTAAGGGCTGTCGTTTAAATGAACCGCCCCGGCGGGGAAATGTGTGCTGTGAACTGCTGGCCGCACAAATTCAGGGATGATTCATTCATTCATCAGTCACATTTTTCATCCATTCCTGACCAAACCGATGAATGGGAATCCCTGAAAATCCGACTCAAAATGCAGAAATACCTACTAAAACTCAACACTCGAAAAAACCGGACACACCGTTAGATTAGAGGCATATGTTTATGATTAGGATTATTCCTTCAATAAATTATTAGCATAATTCGCTAAGGCTTAGGTAAGCCTAAGCTGCTGGGCTTAGCCATGGGTCCCAAAAATTCGACTTAGTACCGGTAAGTCCCGTCCCGGTTATGGTGAAATTTTCCGGTCCCGCTCAACCCTGTACAATTGTCCGCGCCGTTGATGAGATGGGAAATCCGATGCAGAAATGTAATGACATTTTGGTCAATGTGCCTAAAGAATGAATTTTTTTGTTTTCAACAATAAGCAAGGGTTATTTTTGTGGTAGTTCTTATAAGCGAGTGGACAAGTGCTGGACCAACCAATTATTAATCAAACAATTGTTACTCAACTATGGTTTTTTTTTGTTCGATTTCGGCCAAGAAATTGGCACTAATTAGCCCCGACCCTTCGGGGGCCGAATGTCGGGGGTTGGGGGCGAAGAAACCCCGACCAAATTTGTTGGGGGTGGCTGGGGAATTCTAAAAAATTTCGGGGGTGGAGGCTCCTGTCGGGGGTGAAAAGTAAGAGAAATATTTCAAAAGCACAGAAAGTCTTAGAAAGTCATTTAAAGGCACCCTAACCCCATTTGAAGTTCAACCTAAAGGTTTCACAAAACAGTGTCGGGGGTCGGGGCTCAACCCTAATTTGTCGGGCTAATTTATTCTATAAATTTTCATTTCCCACCACTCGGTTAACCGGTAATTACCGTACCGAAATTTATCGAAATTTTCCAAAGTTGATTTTCGATTAAACGGTAACGGTAAACCGGTAATTACCGGCTCGGTAAGTCAGTAATTTTCCGTTTTACATTTACCGTGAAGACACTAGTAATTACAAGCAACATTTTGAAAAATTGATCAAACATTAGCAATGTCAGTATTATCGATTTTGCTTTTATTGACCAATTAATTGTATTGACCGATCACTAATACCTAGGTAGGAATTTGGCTTAATTTTTACTTTTTATGACCCGTTTTGTATTGTTTTTATTATTGTTATTTTTCTGTCCATCTCCAGGCCGCCCATTAGCCGCTTTTCTTAAAGGAACTTATCAACACCCGCGCTCCACGGCGTTTTTACCGCCAAGCGATCGATCATAATCCTTACAATATTATCTCGAATAATACCAATTTTAATGACCATAAAATAACCATTAATGACTATAAAATAACCAAATTTCAATTCAGACAAAACGACACAAAAAAAACTGCAGCAACTAATCATCATTGTTACATAAAATGCATCCAATCGAAATCAAATTCATTCCCTTCGGCACATCCCAATAGATCGCATTTGCTCGACGTTCGCTGTCCGCCCATTGGCTTTGGTCCCACCAAATTGGGCCCCTCTGCAACATCCAATACTGACAATTTGGATGAGGTCCATCGACAATTTTGTGAAATGTCATCCGTTCCCGGGTCCGCTCATTCTCGCATTCAAACGGTTCACACCCAAAATGATGGTTAGTCTGGTCAAAGACTGTCGCACAAATGATGAAACTGACGGGTGATTCAGCGCTGACAAATGTCTACAAAACCAAGAAAATTGTTTATTAACCACCCAGGGTGGCCATTTTACCACCTTTTTGTTGGCATTTTCCACCATTTTGGGGGTCTTACCACCATTTTTCCACCATTTTTAGATTGGCACAGGCCGATTCGGCGCCAGGCCGATTCGGCGTCAGATGATAATATTTAAAAAACCTTCAGAAACGAATTTTTATTGTAAATTTTTTTGTTTCTTTACAGCAAAAATTAGGGAAAATTTGCTAGGTTATGCCTAGGCTAGGCCTAGGAGTAGTTTTTTTCAAATTGTCAAAACTGCTTCTAGGGTGTTTTGAGGCGCTGATCACGAATACGACATCCATTTTTCACAATTCCGAATCCCGGACCCAAATTCGAACAAAAATTCGAAAATTCAAAACTCATAAAAACGTGTTTCAGCAAAATATAGAAATGATGACTCAAATTACTACGCTAAAATCAGCGCACACTCGACTACGGCGGCCAGTAGGTGGGGCGCCGCTCGCTCGCTCCTTGGTCCAAACCAATGTTCGAATTCAGGTCCGGGGTTCGAAATAGGTCTAAATGAAGGTCATATTCGTGTTCAACGCCTCAAAATACCCCCAGGACCACGTTTTTAGAATTAGAAAAAATTTCCCTAAGACTAGCCTATGCATAGCCTAACAAAAAGCCAAATCATATCATATTTCCAATTTTTTGTGATTCAACAAAAGAAGTTTTCCAATTAAATTTTCTTCTTTTTTTTATCTTTAGCTCATCAAGTTGATTTTTAAAAAATAGAAATTTATGATCATTGGTGCCTTTTTTGGATAAACTCTCTTAACAAATCCAGCAAAACTCTCAAAAAAATTTCCCGGCGGCGCCTATCGGCACCGCTGGACTACCCCACCCCCATTTTTCAACTATTTATTCTGCATCATTTTAACGATAATCGAGAAAAATGTGAAACTTTTCCGTTTTGAGAAACTGAATACACTATTTAAAAATTTGTATGCATTTTGGACGGGTTTGACGCTAAAATTTCAGCGCCACTTTTTTGCCACCATTTTTCAAAATTTTCCACCTTTTTTGAGATGGCCACCCTGACCACCCCCCCCCCCCCATCTAAAAAAGTGTCCCCCCTTTAGAAGGGGTTGAAAATAAGTGTTCCCTGTGGCACTATTTTGGGAAAATGTTAAATTAAAAATGTATAACCATTTTTAGTCCCTCCAATTTGAAAGTAATGTCGTCTAAATGACAGTAGCACGAAAGCACTTTTTGGCGTCCATCGGTGCGCGGCGTGTGCAGCCACATGGCCAATGCTTGGCCATCCGACGCATCCGCGCGGTCGTCGGCCGGCATTTCAGGAAAGTCAAAGCCGGCACGAATCACTCTGAGATTGGCACAATCGCGCAAAACGGCTGGAGAGACGAGAGTTCGTAATTCAACCAAATTGTGGTTAGTCAAAAAAAACAATTGGTGAAGTCGCGGTGCCATAAGGGGCCATAAATGTGTTAAAATCAAGCGCAGTTCATTTTGTGGTAGACAAACTGGCAACATTAATGTGTTGTCCGCGCCGTTGATGAGATGGGAAATCCGATGTAGAAATGCAATGACATTTTGGTCAATGTGCCTAAAAGAATGGAAATAAATTTCATTATACAATTATTTGCTGGTATGTCTCTGTTTCTTACCGTAATGATATTTGCCTGAAGCCGACCAAATTGGGCGGTGGCGGCACGTCCAAAAGTGCCGACTTCTCCAAGGGAACATCGTTGTCCACTTGGCCGTACTTCAAAAGTTCTGCGCGACTGTCATTCGTGGCACAGCAAAATTTAATGCTGCCAAGTGTCCATCGAATGGTTCTCAAATGTCTGTCCACCAACCAGTCGAAACGGGCACACATCGGCGCCAATTTCAGTCCAAGAATGGCACGTTCGGACAAGGCAAAGACGCCATACCAAACATCGTCACAGATGAAGCTATTAAAGAATTAATTTTTAAAAATTAACTATCCATGCTTTTCGTTGATTTTAATAAAATTATTACTTTTTCAAATCACTCACATTCGCTTTAAGTGACGTTCCGCTTCACGTGGATGGTCGGACATAATGTTGGGCAATTTGAAATTCGGTATAAGTGTGCTAAAAATATAAATTTTAATGGGCGGCCGGCGTCCTAATTGTCTCCAATTGTTGTACTCAATGCTCCCCCCCCCCCCTGTGTACAGTGGTCACTGTTCGGCACGTATTCATCGTTAGGTACTTAAATGTGGCATGGTAACAAATGGAGACAAAATATTACGTTGCTAACATTACAATTTTTTTTTGTGAAAATGCCTCTTGGGTCAGATTATTTGTATATGTTGCACCCGATTTGAAAAATCACCCGATTTGAAATCAGGTACCCGATATGAAACCAAATCGTCGCGGGTACCCGGTTTCTAATCGGGTACCCGATTTGAAACGAACATTGGTGAGCTATGACAAACATGGAGTAAGACACCTGAAACCCGAAATTAAGTAAGGGATCCGGTTCTATACCGAAGTTCGAACATGTCTGTAAAATTTCAGGTTCCTATGTTCATATGAACATGTTCAAAACATCGAACAAACATTTAAGCTGGTTTCAAAATTCGAAAAAGTTTGTTGAATGTTTTTGACATGTTTGGATAAACATTGAACCAAAAATTTTACATACTTGTTCGACTGGGGTCTAAAATCATTTCCCGAAAACGATTAGAAAGAATGGAAGTAAATTTTCAGTTCGATTTGGAGAGTTCAGCGGGAAAGGGACTAGTCCCAGTTTTTACAGGGATTTCCTGGTTTCCAATGGTTTGCGAGTCAAAAACTGAGATCCCGGCTCCCAAATTTCCCGGCCCCGCTTAGACTTAATAAGCAATAAATTTATGGGTTCGTTTGCATCATTTCTTACCATAATAAAATTCGCCTGAAGCCGACCAAATTTGGCGGTGGCAGCACGTCCAAAAATGCCGAATTCTTTTATGTTGCCAAGTGTCCATCGAATAGTCCTCAAATGTCTGTCCACCAATCCGTCGAAACGGGCACACATCGGCGCCAATTTCAGTCCAAGAATGGCACGTTCGGACAAGGCAAAGACGCCATACCAAACATATTAAAGAATTAATTTTTAAAAATGACTATCCATGCTTAACGTTTATTTTAAATAAAATTAATCCTTTTTCTATTACTCACATTCGCTTTAAATGACGTTCCGCTTCACGTGGATGGTCGGACATAATATAGGACAAATAGAAATTAGGTATATTGCGCTTTAAAAGTACTAATTTTAATTCCTCTAAATGTAAGGATTATGATCGATCGCTGGGCGGTTAAAACGCCGTAGGGCGGCGGAAGATCCTTTATGAGAAGCCGCAATGGGAGGTAAAAAATCGTTTTTTGTATGGAGTAACAACAATTGGAGACAAAATAATTACGATGCTAATTACAAATTTCTTTTTGTAAATATGCCCCGGGATGCAATTATATATAATACAATATTACATAGAAATTGGACAGTACAATAATTGTCAATAAAAGCAATTAATTTAAGTCAATAAATTGATCATTGTTAAAGAACAGACAAAGGATCAATAAATTTCCCAATCAAAATCATTAAATTGGCTGATCAATTTTTTCCGTTCAATTAATTGAATTCTATTCAATTTGCCATTGAACAACTAATTGATCATCTAATGATCGACTTAGAACCAATTAATTGATCAAATAATGTTTGAAGAAAATGTAGGATCAATAAATTCATTGCCTAGAAATTGGTCAATTAATTGATCAATTTATTGGTTGATCCGGTCGTTTCGTCTCTAATTAGAAATTACATAAAATAGAGGTATATGTTTTAGCATCAAAATTATTTCTATCCTATAATATCTATGTCTGCTGGTCATCCCGCGAAGCGGTGCGATAGAATTGAATAGATTTTTCTTACCCATTTTACGACTTTTAATCGGTTCGAAACCCGTTTTTTCTGCTAAAAAAGCAACATATTCGTACTCAGCTCGTCAAGATGAGCGACTCACATCAATTTCGACCTTTTTCTGGGTGTGATTCTGCACTATATTCGATTTTTTTATGCAAATTCTTAACACGATAAGTATTCATAATTTGTTCCCAGATTGAATGGTGCATGGAAAGACGGCTTTCATATAGCTGGTGACATCCGAGGTTCGATAATCATTTCAAAAATCATTTTTTATCTAATACTCTAGTATAGTAAATATGTACAATCTTTCGAAATTATCCCAAAGCAATGATTTTCTATAAAAACGTCCACCCATCAACAGAAAAAACCCGACCAGAAGCTAAGCGATTCGATTAATCAACTGCCGAAAAATCGCGCATGAAAATTTAGTTTTTCACCAAAAAAATCTAAAAAATGTAATTAAATCGCTTAGTTTCTTCTATAAAGCATTGCTTCTAATAGCTTTCTAAAGATAATGCCAAATTCTGTAAAAAATTGATTTGATCATTAAGAAAAAGTTTTATCCCAAAAAGGTCATTCGTCTGATCAGTCGAAAGCCCTATCCCATCTTCTGTTCCTGCTTGATGATGTACATATTAGTGCCCGGTGAAATCAAAAAACCCGGGAGCGGGAGCAAGGACCGGGATTTCCAAAAGGAGACCGGGCGGGATCCCGTGCCGGGATCCCGGCCAAAAATCCCGTTCCGGTTTAAATCCCGGCCCATCAAAAAACCCGGGTTACGGGATTTTGATGGAAAAACCCGGGATCCCGGCCGGAATTTTAAAAAATCAAATTTTTTGTAAAAATGAAAAACAGATAATCGTTAATCGCATAAAATACCATAAAAAGATCCAAAAATGGCGACAATACATAAAAAAGTGATTACTGATCTGATAAAGGTCAAAAACAAGTAAAATTTTGTAATAAAAATCTGATAAAGCAAAATTTTAAGAATTTAAACATTTTGATCTCTGGGACAGCTTTATGTAAAAAGAAGAACATTTCAGCGTTTCAAATTCGTGTTTCCAAAAAATTTCGTTAAAAATGAATATCACTCACCGCTAACACTTTTTTGGGCATTGAACTTGACAAGACTTGTTTTGGGAGGAGGGCTGGCGGTGCCGATAGGCGCCGCCAGGAAATTTTTGACAATTTTAAGCGGATTTTGTCAAGTTATTTGCCTAAAAATTTCATAAAGGCTTTAAAAGCTAAGAGAAATTTTAACATTTATTAGCTTGCATAAAAAATGAAAATAAAAGTCACGAAAATCTTTTCAGCACTCAGGATTAGAACCCAAACCACATATAGAGGCAGAAACTAAAACACAGACCAATCGGCCATCATATAATCATTTCGTTAGGCAAATTATGATATAAATTCCCATTTCCCTCCTCCTCCCCTCAACTTTCTACTTTGATCTACATTCTTACCAGTGCCTAATTAGAGATCCCGGGTTTTTCGACTTAAAAACCCGGGAGCGGGACCGGGATTTCCAAAAATGACCGGGCGGGATCCCGCCACGGGATCCCGGCCAAAAATCCCGTCCCGGTCTAAATCCCGGCCCACCAAAAAACCCGGGTTACGGGAGCGGGATCCCGGGAAAATCCCGGCCGGGATCCCGCTCCCGCCGGGCACTAGTACATACACATCAATTGGTTTTCATTGTTACTGATCATCAAAAAGGAAAGCCACTGAAATTTAATTTTTTTTTTTTTGAATTTTAATTACGACAAATTACGCCGCTGAATTCACCGGAATTTGTCGAACTTTGTCTTTTCGTCATTTATGAAGTTGCGCAGACGATGAATGTGGCCCTGTATTTTCAATTCCTTCTTTTCATATAAAGTGCCAATTTCATCCACCAAGTCATACACTCTGCAACGCTTTGCATGCCCATAAATTGCATTATGATTACAACACTTTGACAAATTGCCACATAATCTGTGATCGAACTTTCATTGTAGGACTCAAGTGATTTGTCAAGTTGGGACAAAAGATCCCCCAGTTGATCGCTTATCTTTTTTTCCATCAATTCGAGCGTCTTTGGCTGCACCCATCCAGACCATTTACGCATTTCGTTAGAGAGTTTTTAAATGATTTTTTTTTTTTTGCATGCCTGCATTGTGTTGGGATTTGAAGAAGCAGATTTAAGGGGTTTGGTACTAACCCAAATTTGAACTTCAGACAAAACGACACAAAAAAAACTGCAGCAACTAATCATCATTGTTACATAAAATGCATCCAATCGAAATCGAATTCATTCCCTTCGGCACATCCCAATGGGTCGCTTTTGCTCGACGTTCTCTTTCCGCCCATTGGCTTTGGTCCCACCAAATTGGGCCCCTCTTCAACAGCCAACACGGACAATTATCCTCAAATGGTCCATCGGCAATTTGTTGAAATGTCATCCGTTCCCGGGTCCGCTCATTCTCGCATTCAAACGGTTCAACCCCAAAATGATGGTGGAACGGGTCAAACACTGTCGCACAAATGATGTAACTGACGGGTAATTCAGCGCTGACAAATGACTACAAAAGCAAGAAAATTGTTTACCAATTACCGACTTCCGGAAGTTTGGTTCTCCCCCCCCCCCCCCCCCCCCCCCTAAAATAGTGTCCCCCCTTTTGAGTGGGTTGAAAATAAGTGTCCCCGGTGGCATTGTTACCGGGAGTATGTTAAAATGAAAAATGTATACCATTTTTAATCCCTCTATTTTGGATGCAATCTCATCGGAATGATAGTAGCACGAAAGCACTTTTGGGCGTCCATCTGTGCGCGGTGTGTGTAGCCACATGGACAATGCTTGGCCATCTGACGCATCAGCGCCATCGTCGGCTGGCGTCTCAGGCATAACCGCTAGGGCATTAATTACTCTGAGATTGGCACAATCACGCAAAACGGTTGGAGAGACGAGAGTTCGCAATTCAACCAAATTGGTGATGGTTAAATAATACAATTGGTAGAGTCTCGGTGCCAAAAGGGGCCATAAATTTGTTATAATCATGCGCAAGTCATGACTTTGACTACAAAATGGCAACTTTAGAGTTGTGTCCGCACCGTTGAAGAGATGACGAATCCGATGCAGAAATGCAATGACATTTTGGTCTGTGTACCTGAACGAATTAAACAGGCGTTATTTTGTGGCATTTATTGGTACCAATTAATTGGTTTACATTGTACAATTTGCTTGTATGTCTCTGTTTCTTACCGTAATGATATTCTCCTGAAGCCGACCAAATTGGGCGGTGGCGGCACGTCCAAAAGTGCCGACTTCTCCAAGGGAACATCGCTGTCCACTTGGCCATACTTCAAAAGTTCTGCGCGACTGTCATTCGTGGCACAGCAAAATTTAATGCTGCCAAGTGTCCATCGAATGGTTCTCAAATGTCTGTCCACCAAACCGTCGAAACGGGCACACATCGGAGCCAATTTCAGTCCAAGTACGGCACGTTCAGACAAGTCAAAGATGCCGTACCAAACATCGTCACAAATAAATCTGGGTAATTATGAAGAAGCGAATTAGTTAATTTCAATTTTATTTTGAATTAAGTCAATTTCATTTTTTGAAATATTATCCCTAAGAAAATCACTCACATTCGCTTTAATTGACGTTCCGCTTCACGTGGATGGTCGAACATATGTAAATTTAAAATTCGGTATAAGTGTGCTCTAAAAATATAAATTTTAATGGGCGGCGTTGGTAGCTCAGTGGAAGAGTTGTACACTGATTGGATGATGGTTGTGGTTCAAATCCCACCCAGCAGGCTTTACCATTTTGATGATTTCTTACTCGAACAAAAAGATTGATTAAAAAGGTGCTCTTTTTGTACAATATTTAAAAATGAATGGCGCCGTCCTAATTGTCTCCAATTGTTGTACTCAATGCCCTCCCCACTCCATCGGCACACATTTATTGCCTACCGTATTTTCTCTATTAGACGCCCCCCCCCTCCATTTGACGCTCCCCTTCTAATTGACGCCCCCCCTCGAGGGGGATCGAAAAATAAGCGCCCCCCCCTCCTTTTGACGCTCCCCTTCTAATTGACGCCCCCCCTAGAGGGGGATCGAAAAATAGACGCCCCGGGGCGTCTATTAGAGAAAATACGGTATTTGTTAGGTACTTCAAATGTATGCATTTTATCATTGGGAGACCGAACCATTTTTGTATGGTAAAAATGGAGACAAAATATTACGATGCTAACATTGCAATTTTTTGTAAAAATGCCCCTTGGGTCTAATTACTTATATATTTTTTTCTGCCTTTTTCTGTGACCCCATTTCTGTGCTGTGTGAATGTGTCAATTGATGAGAGTGTAAATTGCCGATTCTGCTGAAGAAGAATGAGAATGCCACATTCCATTGGAACATCGAATGGGATGAAAAAAAATGAAGGAATGGCATTTATCTCAGAGCATTCTAATGGAATATATTAGATATAAAATGGACAATACAATTGATTGTACAAAAAAGCAATTAATTAAATCAATCAATAAATTGATCAGTGTTGAAAAAACAGACAAGGTTCAATAAATTTTAACACCAATTCAATTAATTGAATTCCTAGGCATTTTCAGGGTCGTTGAAAAACGTCAAAATGCCCAAACGACATAATCCCCAATAAGCCAAAAAACGTCAAAATGCCCAAACGACAAAAATTTGTTAAAAATGGGAAATCCAAATGCTAGTGTTGTTTACTTGCATCATGTCCTTGTCATCCGGCTTCATTGACCACTTCATTGTGGGTAACCGTGCTGGGACGAAGTCCGAATAGTGCAAGTGTGGGCGAAGTCCGAAAAAGTGCAAGTGATCAAATGGAATGTAAATAATTAATTTAATTCAAATTAATGATAATAATATTTTTCAAATCACTCACTAAATTAATTTTAGATTTTTTAATAAAAATAAAATAAAATTAAAATTTTTCAATTCTATTTTTTTTAACTGGAATTAATTTTAAGAAATTTTTAAATCAACTTAATACGAGCAAATAAAATCGAAAATAAAATAAAATATATTACAAAATGTAATAAGATAATAAGCAAGTCAAAATGATTACTTTTATCTATTGTTTTCGCATTTCTTTAAATATTAATATTGGCAATCGATATCATTTTGATCAATAGTGCATTTTAAGTTAATTTAATGGTAATTTTAATGCTTCAAATACAAATTTGATTTACTGGCCTATTTAAAATTGTCATAATATATTGTACTTTAATAAAGTCTTTGCTTTTTGAATAATATTATATTGATTTATTGGAAGCAAAATGCTGGTTGATTAGAAATATTTAGTTTTTAGACTCATTTTTATTGAGAAAAAAAATGTTGCAAAATCAATTGTGATTTTTATCGAAAAAATCAATTTTGTCTAACAATTATTTTAAAAAATCGAATATTATATTAAAAGTATTTAAATTTATTTTTATTGAAAAATCTAAAATTAATTTAGTGAGTGATTTAAATAATATTATTATCATTAATTTGAATTAAATTAATTATTTACATTCCATTTGATCACTTGCACTATTCGGACTTCGCCCACACTTGCACCATTCGGACTTCGCCCACACTTGCACTATTCGGACTTCGTCCTAGCACCGTGGGTAACTATTTCTTTGATATTCTTCCAAACTTTAGAAAAGTCCATCAAACTGGCGCCATCCATATGGGGAGGAGAGTCTCAAACAAATCAATTTTGGCATCAAATTCATTTTTTTTTAAATGTTAAACATTGCATTTGTCCATAAATTCACGACAATTATGCGCTTCCCGTCTCCTGTTGAGTGCAAAACGGAAGAAGCAGATTCTTTTGCGCGTTCAAAAATTGGCGCCGTATCGGTGCAATGACTTTGGTTCTTGTTAAGGAACTCTAACATGTTGTCCAACAAGATTTTGAATTTTTCAATGTCATCTCTATGTACGTTGTCTACAATGTCCAGCAATTCTCTTTTAATCACCGCTGTATTGTAATCTTTCATATAATCACGAATTGTTGCGCAAATTTTTGCCAATAATTCGTCCAAATATGCTTGATCAAGTGCTATATGAATACTAGTGATGCACCCGAAATTTCGGTTTCGGTTTCGGTTTTCGGGTTTTTTTGCTTTCGGTTTCGGGTTTCGGGTCTGACTTTCGGTTTCGGTTTCGGGTTTCGGTTTTCGGGTTTTTTCGCTTTCGGTGCATCACTAATGAATACCCTTGTGCAGCTCTGTTCACAGCACTTTTGTGCATTAACAATTTGATCATATTCTTTTGGAGTGTCTTTATTTCTTACTATTGAATAATCCAATTTCTTTGATAAATTATCCAATTTTGTTTCCAAATCTTTTAATTGTTTAACAGTAATTTTTTGAGCAGAGAAATTTCCTGTTAAAAATGATAAAAACAACATTGATGGGGTGGGTGCATTTAGAGTGTGTAAGAACCATTAATGATCGGATCATTCTCCACCAGATCAGTGATCATCATCTGGACTTGCTTGTATGGTTTCTTTGACTTTGAGATTAGTAAAACTGAATAAATGTCAGCAAAATGGACGCGTATTTATTCGCATGTTATGGCACGTCAATGTCCTTTTTCCTCGAGTGGATTTGTTGGCTCAAAAATGTCTTCTTTCCTCGAGTGGATTTGATTTTTCACCAAAAACAATTTTTTGAGCAATTTGAAGGCTTGAAAAGGAAAACCAAAATTTGTTTGCGTGAGGTCTGCCGTGCCGATAGGCGCCGCCGGGGAAAATTTGGAAAAAAGGGACTGGTTTTTTAACAAATTACAACCTTTTTCACGTCATACTTACATTTAAGAAAGTAAAAATTAAAAAATTGGAGCCAAAAATCGGAATTTTCTTTGGCCTTTGAAAGATAAGACACCAAATAAAACCAAAGCAAGCGCTGAAATTGTTAAGAGGAATTGATCCGGCGGTGCATTATTCGCCGTATCATTGATTTTTTATATGATTTTTCACCAAGTACTTGACTTTTGTTCAATTTTTTTCCCCACGAAATTGTGAAAACATATGTCCAGGGGTTTTCGGGATTATCTCATTCCAAAGCACTATGTGTGTTATTAGAAGCAAGTCTCCAACAGAAGCTAAGCAATTAATTGACTCGCCCAAAAAGTTTTATGAAACAAATGTATGAAAATATGATTTCGCACAACCCTATTTACGGTAATTATCTAAAACAAAACCCGGGGGGGGGGGGGCTATTTTCTTGTCATCAATCAATTTTTTTTGTTGCTGGCACAACAGTCATGCGCGTCCGAATAAATTGCATTTGGGCAGGCGATTGACGCTGTGACCAAAGCGAAGGGTGTACAGAGCACGGCACTGATAGCTAAAATAATGTTTTTTTTTAAGTTGCAAAATGTACCGTAATTTCTATATTAAATCCTTCCTTGAAATAAAGCCCCCCTGCAATAAAGCCCCCCTTGAAATAAAACTCCCCTTTGGAGAGAGTTTAGAATATGGAGCATCCCCCTGAAATAAAGCCCCCCCCCCTCTGAATAAAATTTTTTTTTTATTTAATCTAATAAAAAAATAAATTTAAAAATATTGATAATAAAAAAATAAATTTAAGAATAATTGATATGATTCCCATTCTAAAATTCCGATAGAACATAAGTTTACGCGCCCGGTGGGACTCAAACCCACGACCTTCACACCCAATTCCCGGGGGCAGTTGCTCTCCCAACTGAGCTACGGGCGTACATTTCAGCGGTTCACCCATGCCCTTTATCCCACTTTTCCCACATCCTCTTCCTTCAGGCATCACACCGATCTCTAATAAATACATAGGTACCGTATTTCCTTTAATTGAAGGCCCGGGCCTTCTATTTTTCAATCCCCTTTTAAGGGGGCCTTCAAATAGAGGGGGGCCTTCTATTTTCCGACCGAATATTTTTAATTCATAATTCAATTGGAGGGGGGCCTTCAAATAGAGGGTATACGGTATGTTCATTCTCACCTCCACAACACAGCATCTGGCCGCATGGCATTTGTTCTATGCGTCCTCCACCGGCACAACAAATGAAACAATAGCAACAATTTTTGAAGTCGGGAACGTCTTCGAGGCATTTGGCGGTGCCGGGATCGCAATAACAATTGTACGCCTCCAATGCACATTTGGCTGCTTTAACCATTGCGCAGTCGTCCAACAATTCTTTGCCGCCCTTGTCCACCTCCGCCGTTGTTCTTATAACTTAACATGAGAGCATGAAAAGTGGTTGGGGTTCGTGTCCCCGACGCTTCAGCAGGGACAAGAATTTTTGTACGGGTATGGCATACCTAGATTGGGGATCGGGCAGTGCTGTGGACAGAATGTCGGGCATCGGGGTCGGGGAAGAGGCTCAAAAAGGTCGGAGATGGCATGTCGGAGATAGGGGTTGCTCAAATGTCGCAAATGGTATGTCGGGGATCAGGCAGTGCCGAGGATGGAATGTCGGAAATCGGTGTCGGAAAGAGGCTCCAAAATGTCTTGAATGGTATACCAGGCACAGGGCAGTGCCGAGAATGGAATGTCGAAAATCGGTGTCAGGGGAAGAGGCTCAAAAATGTTGGGAAATCCGTGCGTCGGGGAAAAGGCTCAAAATCTCGGGAAGGTATGCCGAGGATCAGGTAAGAGTCAAAAAATGTAGGGACCAAAGTCGAAAGATGTCGGGTTGGGTACGAACCCTATAGAAAGGAATAAAATTAATATCTTTTTAGTTGTTTTGCCTTCTCTCTTTTCTCCCGTCGGCGGCGCCGGATGGAAATGCTTTTGCATTTCATTTCTTTTCCGCACCGGCTCATCATGTTTGTTTTTCAAATCTTTAATTGGTATATAACATATTAAAAATAAATTAAAAAAAATGTAATTTCTTCCTCGTTGAAATAATAAGTGAAGAATTGTCCGTGTACTTTGCGTTTTTTTTGGCCATATCGGAATCGGATAATCGCAATCGGATTTTTGCCTAGAAATCCTGCCATATCGGAATCGGATAATCGTAATCGAATTTTGCATAAAAATCCGATTATTACCACCCCTAAGAATTGACCTTATGGAAGGCAATTTGAGTAAAGTTTTTTTTAATATTAAAACTGTTTTTCGGAGGGTGGGGGCGAGGAAAATTTTAAAAAAGTGATAAATTATAAGAGGTCGGGAATTTCTCGAAAAAAGTCGGAATTCCGCAGACCCCAAAGGTCCGGTATTCCGGAATTCCATCCCGTGGTACGAAACCTATAGAAAGAAATAAAATTAAAATTGAAATTGAAATTTGCCTTCTCTCTTCTCTTCCGACGTCGATTTGAAATAATATAAGAAGAAATGTTCGCTGTATTCATTTTGTTTTATGGCACTTGCCAAAGTGTTCAATATTTGCACACTTTCAAACGCTTTGCGAGTGCGTTCCAACTCAGGCCCGGCGAACTCAGTCTCAACGCTGAAAATTCCAGAATTTTTCTATTAGTTTTTTTTTAATTACGAATAAAAATTAAATTTACTTTTCGCAATATTTTGGACAAATGTTTTTGTTAAATTTGGACATTTTTCCTGTTGCTTTGGACTGTTCTTTTTTAATTGCCTTATTCAAACGAAAGTCGTCCTCTTTGCTTTTGTATGCTTCCAAAGTGCGCAGATTTTGTTTCATTTCTTCCGCCAATGCTTCCCAATAATCGCTAATTGTGTCCAAAAATTTCATTACCTCACCACGTGTCACCACCTGTTGCTGCAGATGTTGAAGCAAATGATTATGCCGAGTACCAATCGGTAAAAGTACCGGGTTTACTTGAGTACCGAATAGACCGGAACAAAGTACCGGCGTCTTGGTACCGACTACTCGGTACTTTTTTACACCCCCAACGAGTCGGTAAAAGTACCGGGTTTTTTGGGTACCGTTACCTGAACAGAGTACCGGCGCCTTGGTACCGCATCTCAGTCCGAGTATCAAATCGGTAAAAGTAACGGGTTTTTTGAGTATCGTTATCGTAACAGAGTACCGGTTTTTGGTACCGCATCTCAGTATTTTTTAACTCCTAATACCTAATAGGCTTTTGGCCAGGAATTTAAAAGTTGCCTAAGGAAAATAATAGATCACTATTTTTTAGCTCGTTTTTGACGTCCTTTTGAGTACTGAGTAGACCGGAACCGATTACCGGGGTCACTACTTCAGCTTATTTATTACCCCTTTGTTAGCATCATTTAGTTTTAGGAGCATCGCTTCTCTCTGCTCGACCAGCTCTTTTGCAAATGACATTATTTGTTCTTGTTCACCATTTTTGTGTTGCTGGCATTTGTTTTCGGCACTTTTTGTGCCAATTAATTCCTTCAGCCACTTTTGTGTTTGTTTGCTGATCGGCTGCTGATCTGCTGACGACTCATCAGCAGCAGCAGCAAGTTTCGATGCGATTTGCTGCTGTGGCTTTGACGGTGCGGCATTCACCAGCAGTTTTGCCGTGATTAATAATGTTATCAATAAAAAGTTTGTTGTAAGCATTTGGGCAATTTCCAAATTTTTATCTTTAGGATTTTTTTTTAATTTATCTGATTAGCAAAAAAAACCATCAATCGATGCCCTTCCCTACGGCAGATCAATAAAAGTGCCACTGGAGCATTTGAATACCCGTGCCAAAGAAAAGCGGAAAAAAAGTGATTGGAAAAGCATTATCCGAATTTGTGACGAGAAATAAGTCAGAATACTTAATAATGAATGGGAGGAGGTAAAAAGTGAATAAAAGTGAGCAAAAAAATGGAGGTGTATTTATGCGCGAGTTTAAATTTTTCCATTTTTCCTTCCCTGCTGAATGGCACGTCAGTGCCCGCCCCCCTTTTCCTCGTGTGGGTTTTTCAGGTGACAATGAATCCATTGTTTTGGACAAGCAATTTTATTTTACAATGTTAAATGACAAAATTGCAAATATTCTAGCGAATTTTTACGATTATAATAATTGATTTCCATTATACGAATAATATTTTTATAAATGCACGAATTTCGCTGAATATTGTTGCACCAGATTTGCAAAAATTAGCATGTTCCCGAGCAGGGCAACCTGCCTCATAACGCCAAAAAACACCACGGCAATAAATATTCCGCCATATTATTTATCATATTTATCACTAGTTGGTCTGGACCGGGGTGCGGGAAATCCCTGTCTTTTCTCAACCGGTCTCGGTTTTGAATCAATTTCAATTTTCAACACAATGCAATGGACATGTACCAACAAAATTTGCATATCAACCAACGTCGTGAGGAACATTTGACGGCACAACGCCAACGGGGGACATTTTTGAACGGCGAACTGACGGTCTGGCAAGACAAAAGATCCCCCGACAAGAAGCGGACGACGATGCTCTTACAAGTTAGGCACAAGCAATAACAGATGAAGTCAAAAAAATAAAATAAATTCGAATACTAATCTTGTGAAGAATAGCATAAAATATTTCGGATATAGTTCAGAACAGGGATGGAACCGGATTGGAATTCCGGACTTTTTTCAAAATTCCGGACTTATCCGGTAATAGTACATCGGGGGTACTATTAGAGGAAGTAGTGAAATTGCGAAAAATAGGTGAGATTTAAGCAATTTTGGACTGAAATTGACTAAAAAACTTCATTTTAGTACAATTTTTGATAAAAAATTTAAAAAAAAATCCTCTCGCTCTAGTATATAAGCATATATAATTAAAAAAAGAGAGACAAAAAATAACATATTTAGAAAAGTAAGGCAAAATTTTAAGAATTATGGATTTCATTGATTGAAAAAATCACGGATTCCGGCTTGTCCGGAATTCCGGACCTTTTTGGTGTATACAAATTCATTTTATTTCGCTACTCATATAAATTCATATCGAATGTAACACTTTCGCACGAAATCAAATTCCTTTCCTTGAAACAGTCCCAAAATGATGCTTTTGCTTTACGATCGCTTTCCGCCAAGTGGCTTTTGGTCCACCAAATTGGGCACCGCCTCAACAGCCAATTGTGCATAAATCGAAAAGGTCCATTGGCAATTTGGCGAAATGTTATCCGTTCCCGGGTCCTCTGATTCTCGCACTCAAATGGTTGACCCCCAAACTGATCAAAGAACGACACAGAAACAATGAAGCTGACCGGCGATTTGGCGTTGACAAATGTCTGCAAAAAGTGATTATTTTAAATTTTTAATTATGTAACGAAAGTTTAAGCCAGGGGTGCTCACGAGCATTGCTGTGTGTGAATCCCGGTCCCGGTTCCGAAAACCAAGATATTCCCGTTTTTTTGGTCCCGGGTCCCGATGTTTTAGTCCCGGTTTTGGGGACCTTTTTACACCCATAAAGAGTGGATTTATTAAACAGCTAGTGAAATCTGATGGACACGGATAGGTAATAGCTATAATTTTGTCCATTAATAAGATTTTAAAAATGGGTACCATTTAAAAGCTCTGCATCCTTAGAAGCTATCATTAAGCCGAAGGTAAACGATTAATCCAATTATTGAGAAAAATTATAAAGTAAAACCATAAAAATACATGAAATTCTTAATTTTTCTCAATTTATAAATCACAACTTTTTTAAAAGTGAATTGATCGCTTAGCTCTGCTTAACGATAGCTTCTAAACACATAGAGATTTCGAATTATACCAATTTTGTTGAATAAGATCGGCTAATAAAAAATTTATAGTCATTCATTACCATTTTAAATTGTACAAACCAGGGTTGTTTTTCGAGTTACCCGAAACCCGTGACGCGAAACCCGGTTTTTTGGCAACCCGAAACCCGACCCGAGCTTTTTTCAGCCGACTCGAATATCCATTGAGAACTTTTAAATTGATAATTCCTTTGGGGTTCGAATCCTTTTTAGGTGTCACTGACACGGACTCGAATACCGTTACCAAGCCTGGTTAAATTAAATACCGTTTTGAATCCATCCAGATCGGTGTTTACAAAGCTTTGGGAAGAACAGCGGCACCAAAGCACTTTTGGGCGTCCATCGGTGCGCGGCGTGTGCAGCCACATTGCCAATGCTTGGCCAACCGATGCTCCCGCGCGGTCGTCGGCCGGCATCTTGGGAAAGTCCATTCCGGCATCCAAATTTCGGAGATTGGCACAATCGCGCAAAAATGTTGCAGAGACAACGGTACGCATTTGAACAAAGGTTTGATTGGTAAAATAGACCAAACGGCACACGTTTTGTGCAATCAGTGGCCATAAATGTTTGACAAAATTGTGCCAAAGAGAAATTTCCGAATAAATTGGCAACATTAAAGTGGTCTCACAAATCAGCGTTGTTGAAATGAGTGAAAATTAGGGTTCCTCCCCGACCCTTCGGGGAGAAGAATGTCGGGGGTCGGGTATTGGGCTATGCGTCGGGTCGGGGGTTCGGGTCGGGGACAGTAAATTTGTCGGGGATCGGGGACCCCGGTCGGGGAATAAAAAAAATTTCAAAATTCAAGTTTTTTCAAAAAATATCAAGTAAAATTGGGTTTCACTGCAAAAAAGTTAAATAATTTAATCTTTTTCCTCTTCTTCGTCATCTGAGTCCAATTTATTTGTTGGAGCAAGTGAAAGCGTGTTCAGATTTGCTTTGACCACCAAAATTTGTCGCGCCATTTTTCCGGAAAGTCTTAAATTCGCTTCCGATCCGAGTGCCGAATGGTCCGAGTACCGAATAGAACAAAAACAGTCCGAGTGCCGAATAGAAGAAAAAATGTCCGAGTGCCGAATGTCCGAGTACCGAAAATTCTGAGTGCCGAATAAACCAAAAACAGTCCGAGTGCCGAATAGACCAAAAACGGTCCGAGTGCCGAAAATAATTAAAAA
>JAKKIK010000928.1:0-21258 GCA_024500135.1 Heterodera carotae | reverse complement strand
TTTTGTATTTCACCCCGTGTGTTTTGTTTTGTGGTCAAATTTCTCCCCCCCCCCCCCCCCCAATTCGTCCCAATGGCTAACACGGTACACAAACGCAAGGTTTACACATTTTAAATGATCATTGAAAGGAAAAATTAAGACGCGCGTTATCAGTTGATAAAGTTTTGGATTTCAATATATCGCAGATAAGTGATACCTTTGGCCAATCTAGTAAACAAATACATTTACCGGAAAGTGACCTTACATTGATGTTACAATAATGGAGAAGCAGTCGACAGGCACATTCATTGTTCCGGAAAATCCACGTAAGTGATGGACGCAAAAGGGCTACATTTCAGTCCTTAAATCCACTCCCTATAATTTTTTATTGCGTCTTGGCGATTTTGTTTGGGGCGTTAGCAATGCGAGTGGAAGTCGTCGTGTGCTTCTCGCGGACTTTGGGCCCAGCTCGTCTACTGCCGAAGCGAAGGTGGAAATAAGCAAATTAAAGCAGAAAATGGTAACCGACATCTTTCAGAGGCACGCCAAAACGGCTTCTGAGCTGAAACCACAGGAATCGCTGCTCACTTTCTCCGACCCGTTTGCCTATGCCGGACGCACATTTCTCCGCTGTGCATTTCGTGCCAACCTCGGCAACTGTGCCAACTTGCTCAACTCGTCCTATCCCGAGGGTATACCCGAGACGGCACTTTGTCTCATCATCAAGGCCACGTTGAGCGCACTCGAACACCTGCATTCCTACGGAATCATTCACAGGTCGCATCTCGCTCCAATAATTCCTTCCCCAAAAGTAAGATAAGACGCTATAAGGCCTGATATGAATGACCGCCTTTTGTTAAAGGAGTGTTTGTGCCGAGAATATTTGGCTCGACTCGGATGGCCAAATTCGCCTGTAAGTTGAGAACTGCCCAGTTGACGGATGGGTGGGGAATCGTAACCAGAATTGAGGGAAGCAAATTTTTCTCATTTCGGGGGGGGGGGGCGGGGGGGAATTCCCTACTCTCCGTTACTGGCCTGGTGAAGGACCCCTTACTCTCTCTCTCTCCGTTAAAGGGCCCTCACTCGGCATGCCATTCGAATTGCAGACTGTCCAAAATGGTAAGGTAATGGTGACCGCGAATTGTGTTGAATACTTGAGTCAATTTTTTATGTTCGTTTTCGTAATTCTAAAGGATTGGCGTCGAAGATCGAGTACAGGAATTCACGTCGGATTTGAGTGAGATGATCGCTTGGTTGGCTCCAGAAGTGTTAATGCAGGTGGGCGACGCATGCAATATGGCGCTATTTATAGTAGCATTTGCGGTGCCCATTACCTACCCACCCCCCCCCCCCCCCCTCGAATGTTAGGCCTAAAAATTCTTTTTTGAGGATCTCAACGGATACAGCACTGACTCCGATCTGTACAGCGTTGGGATATGCCTTTGCGGTAGGGCTAATTATAGTCATTATTAAGGGTTAATCAATATTTTTTTCGAGAATTGGGCAACGGCGTTGTGCCATTCCAAGAGATGGAGCCGCTCCGTATTTTGTACGAGAAACTCAGCGGCTCGGCTCCTGTGCTGCTAGACTCGACACATTGCGGCACTGATTGTTTCGCGGAGCGCATATTTTCGACGGCGTTGCACGAGTTTTTGGGCGAATTGTTGGAACAGAGGCGGTGAGTGGGTAAAGAGCCGGCTTCTAATTCCGCATTACCAATTTACATTTGCATAATGCCAAGATTCGTAAGCGATTCAAATTTAGCCCCTCAGCGACCGAATTGCTTCGCAAATATGAGAAGTCGCTGTTCACTGTCGGCCCCGACTTTTCATTGTGCCGTGCGTTGGCCGATTGTTTGCCGTTGGCGACGCCGTTATTCTGATTGTCTATGCAATTCATCTTCGGCTTTATTGTATATTTATCTCCAAAAATTCTCCAACTTGCTTTCTTCTTTTCTTTGTTCATACGCTTAAGAAAATTGTGATGAATCTGATGAAATCTTTCTTAAGGGTTGCACCCCGACTTTTGGGGGCAGGAATGTTCGGGGAGGCTGGAGAATACTTTAAAAATGTCTGCAGTTAGGGCTCTGTCGGGGACGAAACATTTTCAGAGTTTAAAAAGTAGGAAAAAATGTTTACAAATGCATTAAGTCGTGGAAAACAAACTGTTCAATGCAACCTTCGGCATTCGCCAAAAAATGTCTGGGGTCGGACGGGGTGCATCCCTATTTTCTCGCTCAAATTTTCCATATTCTCCCTTCGTCGCCCGAAGCATCCGTTTGCCTATCTTCGCGCATCATTCAATAAAACGACCAGAGATTTGGCTGAATCCTCTCCACCGCTGCACAATTTTAATTTAAAAATGTTTTGTGGGTGTTCGAATTGCGCTTTCATTTTACCTATTATTTGCGGTGCAGCGAAATGAAATGGAGGCGACGTCATGAAGGAGAGAGTTGCTTGAGTTGATCACTAATTGTCCGTTGTTCTTCCATTCCTTCAAATTCATTCAAATAATTATTGGGACGGATGGCTTTAAAAAATAAATTCAGTTTCACCGCTACATACCGTAACAAATGGAAATTCTGAGGCCGGTATCGGCCTGTCCAGCCCAATTCCGTCCATGCCAACCACGTCCCAGCTGATCCGCGGTTTCGGCACGCCATTAGCTGCGCAAGCGATGCGCAACGGAAGTCCGGTGAGTTCCATGCGGGAAGAAGTGATCATTGAGATCAGAGGGGGCTGAATGGGACTCCTTTTGTTGTAAGTCGAGGGACCGAGCGATGCGAGCAGTTCTCTGACGGCAGCTAAAAGTGCACTAAATGTTAGCCTAAAAAGTGGTCGAGAAATCCGAAAGTTAGCGGCGAAGAGTGCCAATTCATGAGTTTACTTGCGGTGCGTCGTCTTCTGCCAATTGTGCCAACAACTAACAACGGCGCACTTTCGATGTACTGCTCGCCACAGTCCAGCGAAGCAACGCATCGAAATTCCATTTCCGGCACCAAACGATACAGTCCCATTCCCTCAACCATCCAATTGTCGGCACACAAACGGTGACTCACCTAAACCCAGGAGGCATTATTTTCCATCCGCCCCATTAATGCCAAATCCGCGACTCGCCTCGCCCACTCCAATTGCGTTTGGCCCTTTAAATTCATTCTCCATGTTATACTCCGTAAGTTCCTTTAATGTCGGACCGCCAGTTGTTGAATGCATTTTCCTGCCGTTAATATACCAATGCACATTCGTTCGCTAAACGGTAACATATGCAAGCGGAAAATAGATGACAGTCCATCTGACTTAGGTTAAACAAAAGCCATGGTAAAGTCTGGAAATGAATCCACGACCTTCATTATCCAGACCCGTGGATGGCTGTTCCATTGGAGAACTGCTACCATGCTTATTATCCACTTCTCTCAAAGGCCTTATCACTCCGCCCTACGGCATTTTAATCGCCCACTGATCGATCATAATCATTTCACTACTCACTTCTGCTGGTGCACCAATCACGTCACAGCTAAGCAATCGTTCGCAATTGCCGCCGTTGCTCTTCATCAGCCGAATGCCCCCGGGGTTAACAAAGTCGAGCATTTGCCCATTAATCAGCTTGGAGCATCCGTTTAAAGTGGCGGAGAGGGAAGAAGCCGACGAAAGGGCAAATAATAGTAACACGAAATGAGGGGCAAGGGCCAAAAACATCACGCTAAAGCGGATGAACGATTGGAAGTCAACGAAAAAGGGTGTACAGTTTTATGTTACGACGACCGATTGAAGCCAAACAAACGAACTCCGATATGCATTTGGTTTTTCCCCACTTTATGATTAACAAAGAAGCCCCAGCTGTTGGCAAGAAAGGAAAGGAAATATGGCAAATGTAAGCGAACGGCCGCCCCCGGACAAAATGATAGAATAATTTAATTGCTCATTGACGGCGCACTTCGGCCAAACATTCGCTGTCCAACAACGCACTTAATTAAATCTGTGCATATCAGGCGTGAAGGGCAGATGTATTTTAGGCAGCAGATAAGATTGCTGTCAGATGCAATTTTTGTTACGGCGTAATTTGTAATGGAGAAATGCCGAGGGTTTTTGCCCTTCCGCTCCGTTTTATATTTGCCAGCAGTTCGGAACGGAAGAGGTGCTTTGCTTTAAACAACAGAAATCCCTGCAGCAGGACACTTATTTTTTTCGGTAACATTCAGTGCATTCTGAGTAAAAAAGTACGGGACTTATTGTAAATGGTATTTACTAAAATTGTGAGGACTTTGATTGAAGATTTATTAAAAAGAACCTCAATAATCCGTTCTGCAGTTGTCTTATTCTATTTGATTCTCGAACACGGAGAAAGGATATTTTATATTTAGAATAAAAATGACTGATTGTCTGTTTTTCGTCACATTTCTGTACATGTTTCGTTAAGTTTCATCTTCTGACAAAGGCTCATAAACACATTCTGCTTCTCCTTGCTTTTGTTGCTGTTCTGCCCCGGTTTTGCTTCTTTTATTGGCGTCCTCCCATTGCGCTGCTGTCGCTGCGAACATCGAAAGTCGTTGTTGCTGGTGTTGGTTGTGCAGGACAGAGACCGTCGCAAAGGACGACGTCGAGCATGCGTCGCTAGGGGCGATGGCATTGGCGGAATTGTCCGTCATCGTCCGCCGTTGCTGCAACGGCTCACTTTCGTCCATCAGATCCAACAGCGAGAAGAAGTTCAGTGGAGCAGCAGCGACAGCAGCCGAAACTGGGCAAAGCCCAGAAGAACTCTTTTTAGTCAGCGCTTCTGCAAAGAAGTGGCAGAAATCAATTAAAGTGCACCGAACAGCCAAGAAACTGGGGCAAGGTGAAATAGGTCAGCACCCAAAAAATAAGCCCCGAAGGAGGTTCCATGCAAATGAATTGGGCAGGGTGTGCGCTGTCATTTTGTGCGAACCTTGGCCTCCCCTTTCGCTGTCACTTTCATCCGACAGCGATTCGTAACATGAAGGCGACTGCGTTGTCGGCTTCAACGTCATTGTCAAACCACTGCCCTTTTTTGTTGTCTCTTCCAGCAGTGGATCAGTGTTTGGCGTTGGGGCAAAGGCGGGGGAAGCAGTCCGATGTGCCGTCAATCGGTTGCTGGGACCACCAAAAGCATCCGGCAACGGCGAGGGCAAAAGCGCATTGGCCAACCCTGAGTACATAGTATGAAGCAACAATATGCGACAAAATCTAAAATTACCAACCGGATTTCCGCCGCACGTTGTCGTGCCTTTGGATTCCGTTATTTTTGCATGACTCGGCATCCTTGTCCATTGTTGTCATTGGGATCGACATAACCTTTTCCTTTTCTCGCTGTGTGAAATTGACGCGTGCAATTTGTGCCATTTCGTTACATTTTGTCTCTCCGGCAGAGGCCAATTCTTTTGCCGCAAAATCTGATGAGTGAATTGGGAAAACAAATTGGAGACAGTTTATGTGACTCAAAAACTTTTAAGGAATAAACTAACAATCGTTAATTTACCTTCTCCCAAGGCCTTAGTTGATGCTGCGCCGGACAAATTTTGTTTGGAATTGAACGTTTCGGCAATGTTCGTCATAAAAGCTAATTGTTCAGCCTTTATTTGCAAATTTTGGACGGTCGCCGATGATTGGTCCCAAGCGCCGATGAGGATGGGCCGATGTTTTCGGTTTGGAATTCCTAAGAGGGACAGAAACCGATTACAAAAATATTATTTGAGTGATATTTGCCTTTGGTTAACGAGCCAAACTGCGGTCGGAGAGTGTGTTCGTCATTTTTGGCTGCGATCGAATCCGTTTCCATTGGCACCGTTTTGAATTCGTTCCTGAAACCATGGCCAGTCACAAGCAGAGATAATCGGCAAGTTGAAAACGTACACTGAAACTTCATCGAACTCGTCGCCCTCCTCCTCGTCCTTCGTCTCGAGTTTCAGTTCCTTCACTGGAGGCCCCTCAATGGTTGTCCACATTTCCTCCCCCAATTCGGATTTAGCCAAATTCTCTGTCTCTTCGTCGTTTTTCCCAGAAATCTGCGACGGCTTCTGTGTGCCGTTGTCCGTTTTAACCATGGAAATGTTGTTGAATTCCTCCAACTCTTTTTTGAGTTCACCAAGCAGCAACTGTTTAAGGGAAGTTCAACGAGTGAAACATTATAGGATTTAAAAAAAGAAGAAGAACGAACTCCGTCAATGTCTTTAGAAATGCGTTTGAAGCAATTTGTGCAGCATTTGCTAGTTGATGGCGGAATTTTGAGTCTGTCCAAAAAAAGTGCGGCATTAGTCGTGACGCATTCATTCGTTATGGTCCTACCGGCTGATGAGGAACCGTTTGTGTTCAATGCCAAGAGAGGCAAACTTTTCGGGTACATTGCGAACCGGTCGCATTTTGCGCTTTCCGCCGACGCATGCGCAAATGCCCAACGGGCATCGGTTTAGCGTTCGATTTCGTTGTGCCTGAGTTTGGCATTTGGTGCAGATGGGAATCTGTTGCTGCTGGGAAGGGGAGGAGGCGGGCACGGGGCCGAAATGGTCGAATGACTGAAGCTGTTCATGCCGAGACAACTGACTGAGCGACTCGAGCACGAGAATGCGAGCAGAGCAAAGCAAACACTCAACGAAGGTGCACTCGCGGCCATCTGACGGGGAAAGCCAATAAATCAACCCGCAACCAAAATTGGACCCAATTACAATTTCGAAGCTGCACATTTTCTTCACTGTCTCCAAACCGTGGCATTACCGGAGGGCGATATCTGACAAAGTGAACTGAATGTGTACTACAACAATATCGATCTTCCCAATTTGTATTAATTTTTGGGTTCAGCTTTTTTAATGTATTGTATTATAAAATAAATTATACCCTTGTCTTCCGATTTTTTTCCGCCTTCGTCCGATTTTCTGTTTGTAATTGTTGCGTTTCTTTGTCATGTAATAAAACTGAACGCATTCCTTCACACTTTTTGATGGCAAAAATGCAGCAATGGCGGCAAAGTTTTTCTGCAATTTTTGATTGCTATTTAATTTTAAGAAATTCTTTTCACCAATTGTTAAATTTTTCACCCCGTAAATGGCAACTTTCTCCATGAAAACGTCCTTTTCCAAGTCGGTCCATTGGTTTTGAAAGGCCTCAATTTGTGCGCATGTGTCAGCCAGCGGATTTTCAACAATCGAATTACTAAGCGAATCCATTAAAAAATTGTTAAAAGTAAAAAAACGCGATGAATTGAACCGATTATCGAAGAAGTGACTGGGCCGCGTCACATAAGTTGGAGGAACAATTGCAGCAGTAAATGCTTTCTCATGCACATTCTAACAAAAATAAAGCAAAACAATAAAAAAAATTGACTTGAAAAGCCTTTCATTTCATTTACCTCTCCGTCATTTTCACTTTGCTCATTTTCGGGCAATTCGCTGCTGCTGCTCACAAAATGAAGAAGCGTTTCGGAGGGGGCGCTCGGAATTCCGTTGCCGCCTTGCGCCAAAGAGAAACGCGACCGCTCAACCCGCGTGTTGCGCTCCTTTTCTTCGCGCAATTTGCGGAGTTCGACAAAAGTTTTTTCAAAAAGCTAAATAATTTTAATTGTTGAAAAGCATTCAAAACGGGAAAGTGTGAAACGTATCGAGATTCAACATTTCCCCCCCCCCCGCCCTTTCCCACCTCTCTGTGCTTCACATCCTTCGCAATTTTCTTCTGACTCCGCTCATATGCCGTCACTTTTCGTTCCCATTGTGTTAGCTGTTCTTCGTAAATAATTCGACGATTCTCTAGCGCGTCTTGGCGCCGTTCACGCTGAATTCTCATCGCTTGCACAAGCATTGGCAAAAGTTGAATTCCACGCTCGTACTCTTCTGACAATCGGGCCATGTCTTCAGCCTTGAGGCGACAATTGTTGACATTAGCCTGAAAAGAATGAACATTTGACATTCAAAATCGGCTCAAGATCTTGTTGAATAACATTGGACTGATTAAGCGGTGACAATGCGACTGTGCTGCTTTTGGTCATTTCGGCCGCCTTGCGACGATTTTCCGCATAAATACGCTCGATGAGGGCATCCGCCGGCGATTGTTCTTCGGTTTCCTCGTCGCTGTCCGTGGCCGACCCCTTTCCCTCCTCCGCCAACATCAACGGCTCCTGACGCAACACAGCCTCACTCGTCCGCGCTTTCTTTTGCGCATTTTTCTGCGAATTCATCGCCTGAATTCGCTCCCTCTCAATTCTGTCCAAACGTTCGCTCAACATTCTTTTTTTCTTCTCATCCTCCTCCTCTTTTGGGTCCGGCATCGACGGTTGGCCAATTAATGCGTTTGTATCTGCTGAATGGTTTAGTTGATGATGATGGATCATTTTTTTGCTGTCGATTGAGTGTTGAGAGGGTCGGACATCTGCAAAATGGCATCTTTTTTTTACCACAACATATCAATAATATTGCGACCCCATACGTACCATTATGAGAAATAACAGAAGCGCCCGAGTCATGCATAAGTGAAGGCCTTCTACGCGAAACTTCTTTTGTCGCTTTGTTTTGCTAAAATGGTGTGCAAATTTGCTTGGGTTAAATGTGCCACCTGTTGTTGCTGTTGTTGGACGGCGCCACTTTCCAATTGGGCTTTGAGAATTTCCTTCAGTAATTCATTTTGTTGAGCAGTTATATCAAGCGAACTAGAGCTTGGGCTATTTTGAAAAAGCTGTGGGAAAAATCCCATTTGCTGCATAGCCATCAGCGTTTGTTCGTCCACACGAAATGGTGGGGCTGCAAAAGTTGCTGCCGACTGTCGACTGTTAGCATTGCCGCCAGGAATTTGCTGCATCGCCTTTTTTGCACCACAACTAACAAAGAAAAAATAATAATAATTCTAATTGAAATTTTTAAAATGCACACAAAAGCAATTTATCCTCTCCCTTTTTTAAATTTCGTTGTCTAAGCTCGCACATAAATTACACATGACTCCAGGCCATACACAAAAAGCCACTTGCTACTATTCATTCATTTATTCACTAATCTATCAATTTCACATATAAAACCAACTTTGGTTCAGCAGCAGTTCCTTCTCCACTTTTCTAACAAATAAACCAAAAGTGGATTCAGAGATGAACCAAAATGATCGGAAGAAACAAACACATTTGCGCTGTGAAAGGTGCGCAACAACGAGCTTTTACAATTTTTATTTTGCATTAATTTCATTTCAGACAGAGACGGGAAGCAATTAATGTATGTGTTTGTATTTAGGTATTGTATTATCTTTTTTCTTTTCAGAGCGGATATAACGAACTAAAAGACCTTTTGCCAGCTTCGGCCTCATTCATTGGCTGTAAGTCGTTCAGTTTTGGCTTATACATATAGACAAGTAAATGGGTCCACCCAACTTCGGTTTCAATACAAATGCATTGATTTTAATGTTTAAGGCAAAACTACGAATGCTGCCATTCTATTCAGGTAATATGTCATTTAGTTGGGACAATTTATAAATGTGACTTCTTTTTCATGTTTCTGCAGCCACCAAATTATCCTCCCCAATTTCCAGAGCTGCTGAATATGTGAAAGCCCTTGAAGCATCGATGGAACAAAATGCTGATGAAATGGCCAAGTTGCAAACGCAGTATTCCGCATTGGAAATGATTTTACAGCAGTATGAGAACTTCTCTCTGAATTCGCAGCCCTGCTCTTCTTTGCAATTGCAAGTGGTACGTGATCAGCGGAAATTTTCAAAAAAAAATCGGAAAAAAAATTAATCTCGACCAATATTACTTAGTAATTTAGCTTCAACTTTTCCTTGACACATGCTTCAACTCGTTTACCTCCAGTGTCGACCTTTCAAATTATCAAGCGCTTACTCGGTCTTTGCTCCTTTGGATTGAGAGCCTCGACTTTCAGGTAGTGTTGTTTGTGTGTTTGTACAGCCTTTAATTAATTTTTTCTAATAGGGTACATCGGATACACTTCTAAGCCAACTCTACAAAAACCAATGAGGCTGTTTGTTGAACGAAACTGACTGACTAAACCAAAGTGCTCCTTTATTCAAATACAATTTTTATTGTAGATTACTCAACTAACCAATTTACCAAAAATAACACTTGTTTAACGGGTTCATGATCATTTGCGGTCAGACTTTGTGGCCAATTTGTTAAGGATATAATGTTTCGGACATTGGTGGCTAAAATTCCGAGCATTTGTGGTCCACAGAACCCAAAAGTCTGGGACCGCAAATTCACAAGTGGTCGGCATGCGAATTTTTTATTCTACAATATTTTTTGTGGATACAATTTCATAGTTTTTTCATTTCTAAACATGTTCTATCTCCTATGCTTCACTGTTTGTATTTGTTTTTAAATAAACTAATATTTCCTTTACAAAATGGCAGTTAAGAAATTGCTCTCATTATTTATATTGTTTTTCTTTTTTCTTGTTACATAATACGATAAGGTTTTCAGCACTAAGTAATGCAAGCAAATCGACGCTTTTTTTGAATTGACCATAATGTTATGGCTAATTGCTCTTACAATTGGGTTGGCAACTGTTGTGGTGTTTTACATATTCTTTTTCCCAAATAGACGAGGTTTCTGCCCCTTGAAGAGCCACTAGAAAATTAAGGATCGTTCTACGACCCCTCATTTTTTGTTAGCAGTTTTCTGACTGATCGATCATTCATTTGTCAGGCAGCGTCTCATCAGTACCTTCTGAAGCGGAAACAGTGGACAATAATGGGCAGTATCTCTCAACGGACAGTAACAAAAGCAAAGAGAATGTGTTTAAGGTAGAATTAGTGAAACGCCTTGGAGGGTAAAATTATGGATAATTAGTTGGAATGCCGTTTTCCAGAGCATTTATTCGTCGTTCCTTCGAGGAAGGTCGACCAGTATGGACAATATCCCGCAGCTGCTTCAGCGGCGCCATTCGACGGTCGATGCTCACATCCCATCCCAAGTGGCCAATGCCGCTAAAAAGTGATGCATTTTATCCTTAATTAAATATGTATAGGTTTTTAGTCACTTCTCAAATAATAGTCCAAATCCGACCATTTAAGCCTTTTTCGCAACAGCTCAATGTATCGGCGTCAAAAATCTGTAGGAGGAAATCGAGAAGCTCTTCCCAAGCCACCAAACGAATTTTTTGAACCGATTCCGTTGCCCGAAATTCCGGTTTTTTTAAATTTACAAATAACATTCAACTTTTGAAAAATCAGGATGACCGTTTCAAGCCTCTGACGTTCCTTCGACAAAATCTTCGGTAAGCAGAGAAATGAAAAAGTTATCCGGGGTTTTAATTAATAATTGTTATGTTTTTTCAGTATTCTGGGAATTCCATCTAGCTGTGAAATCAATCAGTCGGACATCCAAGTGTTCATAATTGAACCGCGAGAAGTGGTTGCGAAGCCGGGCGATCCCGGTCAGATTTAGACATGAGAAGGGATTTGCAATAAGACAAATTGAAAGTATTTCTATTGGAATGACATTTATTTTGTACAGATGATTCATTGTTCGTCACTTTGGAAGGATGCCTCTCTGTCTTTATTACTGTAAGCTTTCTCAAATATGGTAATATATATTTTTTTCATTTAAAGCCACCGGACGCCGCCGATAAGCCAATTCATGTGCGACGAATCGAGGCAGGCGACTTCTTTTTCAGTTCACTTTCGCTCATTGACATTTTCATGGTTTGTTTATCATGCCATTGACTTTATCAGCTCCCAATGGCTGATTGATTTCAGGGAAACCCATCTGTTTTAAAAACTGTGACATTGCGTGCGGATGTTCGTACACGTTTGGCCAAGTATTCACTGCTCAATTTCTTCGATTGTTACCGCAAGGAACCGGACTTGTCCGCATGGGTACGCCCAATTCAAATCATCACCACCCGTCTTTTGCACGTTGTGATGACCACACTCCATCAGCAGATGGGTCTCGGCGAGGAACTGGTCAATAAGGTCGGTGCCACAAAATACCCCGGCCATGTTTTTGGGACATAACTTTTTTGTCAGCCAATAGTTACGAACTTGGGACATTTTCCCTCTTGAACATGTGTCAAGTACGTCTAAGTGTATTTTCAGCACTTGACACCGACAACAGAACGGGTTAAAGTGAAGCATCGTGGACATTCTCTTCGGGCGCTCAATTCCTTGACTAAGCCCAAGCTTAAACGAACTGCGACGGAAGCCGAGCAGCCAAAGATGGAGCAGAAAATTGCACTCGCTGTTAGCTATTTTGGCGAGGCATTACGCCTTTCCGAAGGCGAAGCCAACGAATTAATTCGACCCTTTGTCAAAATTGTGCATTTGGAAGAGAATCAGTCGTTGTTCGAGGAAGGCAATTCCGAGAATCTACCTGCGCTGGGCATTGTTGTTTCGGGTGTTTTGAAGCTCACTCAACAGCCTCGCTTCTCATCATTCGAAGACAGCGGCCAAGAGGCGTGGAGTGCCTTTATCCATCCCAAAGAACTTATCGGAGGCCTTCAGGTTGGTGTCCAATCAATCAACAGTCAGGCGATCAAATCGTTATGGCATTTTTTGTTACTTGGATCAGATTAGTCAAATTTGACTACAATTCCATATTAGTACGTATTCAGATATTAACGGATGAACCTGCTTTTTACACTGTAAAAGGTGCTTGCCATTGTGCAGTTGCCTTGCTTGAAAAATGCGATGTCGACCGTTTGATTGAGCAACGGCCGTCCATCGCTCTTCCCATTGCTTATTCGGTCTTGCTTCGGCTTTCTCCTTTTGTCCGTGCTGTTGACTTTGCGCTTGGTTGGGTTTTGTTTGATTCCGGCGAGGCGGTTTACAGGTCTCCCATTCATTTTGGCGGCAGGCGCCATTTGATTGTTTGGCCAACTGTTCATTTCTTTTAAGACAGGGTGATTTCTCCGAATCATTTTACATGGTGCTCAGCGGACGGCTCCGTTCTGTTTCCCACAAAGTTGCAATTGAAGAATTCGGCAAGGGCGACGTGCTGGGATTGGTCGATGTTCTGCAACATAATCCGAGAGCAACAACGGGTGAGTTGACGACACAACTGAAAACATTAATCAAAAACAAATGTTTGGCGTAGTTTTGGCTGTCCGTTATTCGCAGCTTGCTCGAATCCCCGAGGGGCTACTAAACTTCGTGAAAATGCAGGTCCGTGTCGATCGCACTCCCTTTCACTTATTGTCGGCATTACAGTTTCCCCAAGTCGGCTTCCGTCTTGTCCGTCTGCTTGGCCAATACTACGCTGGACGTAGTCACTTTCCGATGATCAACCACCCGTCGTCCGACCCTCTGACACAAAGGGTTTTTAAAAATATTTGTGTTGAATCAATGGATCCATTCCATTCTTTCTTGCTTAAGAATTTGCACACAATAGCTATTTTCCCGGCATCCATGGACATTCCATTGGTTGCGTTCACTTGCGAGCTTTATCATGCATTGAGTGCGACTACGCGCGTGCTTCGGTTAAGTAGCAATTCTGTGAAGGAGCGACTCGGTGTGGAACCTGTTATGGAAAGGCATGGATATGTCGTTCGATTATGTTGCTTGACATAGAAACATTTCTGTTCAAGTGATGCCGACTTTCGTCTTATGCATTGGCTAAATGCCCAGGAGGACAATTTCCAATTGTTACTTTACGAATGCGATTACACGGCGACAAATTGGACTCGGCGTTGTCTAAGACAAGCGGATGCAATTCTTGTTGTTGCATTTGGTGATAAAAGGCCACCTGAAAAGCATGTGGTGAGGAGGAGTAATTATTGCGTGAAAATAACTTACATTGTAAATGTTTAAAATGTTCAGATTGATGACCACCTGAAAATGAGTCATGATGGGCTTCGGTCCCGAAAAGAACTCGTGCTTCTCTGGCGGCGAGACGTGCTTTGCCCAAAAGGCTTCTTCTTTCTCTTTTTTTGGAGAATAACATGACAATTTAAGGGACGTTTGAATGGTTGAAAGGCTCATGGTTTTCCGGTCATTATCACATTCGTGCAACTGACAGAATGTTTTCACCAATGAATAGTGCGGGGGTAAGAATGTTTGTTTGAACATCTGTCTCAAAATCCATGTCTTTTAAGAACAACGAACATCATATTTTGCAATTTTACGAATCCAATGTTTTTCCGTTCGCCGTTGAAATCCACGGAGACTTTGCTCGGCTTGGTCGTATTATTTCTGGCAACGCCGTCGGGTTGGTGTTGGGCGGTGGCGGAGCACGGTAAGAACCATAATTTACAAATAAATTTGTTTTTTCAATTTTAAGCGGCGCGGCCCATGTCGGGGTAATAAAGTGAGTAGAATGTTTTCTTTACCCTGTGCTCATTTCCCCATTTCTACTTCCACAAACAGATCATTGCGTCAAAATGGCGTTCCAATTGACATGGTCGGTGGTACTTCCATTGGTTCGTTGGTTGGAGGAGTTTTGGCCATCGACCCATATGACCAGGACTTCCTCGAGCATAAGACGCATTTTTGGTTTTCGGTATGACTGTTTAATACGGGTAGGAGGTATTCTTGACGAATTGCTTTTTTCCAGGGAATGGGTTCTGTTTGGAAGGCTCTTATGGTATGTTCTTTCAACTTGTTAATTGCTTTTACAATATTGTTTTGATGTTGTGTCTGTCTGTCAGGACTTCACTTATGGCTACGTGGCACGCTTCACCGGCTCTCACTTCAACAGTTTGTTAATGGCACTCTTCGATGACAAACATATTGAGGACCTTTGGCTGCCTTATTTTTGCGTTACCACTGACATTACGTGAGTCTAACAAATCGTACCGTCTGATGAGAATTGAATTTTTCAGTGATTCTGAGATGCGAGTTCATCGAACTGGTAGGTTATTGGTTCATTTGAACCTTATAATTTTGCCAAGGGTCAAACGTTAAACCTAAACTAAAAGACAGCCGGGAATTACAGTTTCAGTGTTTGTTCAGGTCCACTCTGGCGTTATGTACGTGCTTCGATGTCGTTGGCTGTTTGGTTGCCGCCAATTTGTGATTCTGAAGACGGTCAGTGGTCGCCTGGGCCTTAGTGGTGTTTTATTTACATTGTGTCTCATAACTCAGGCCATTATTTGCTCGATGGGGGCTATGTCAACAATCTTCCGGCGGACGTAATGAGGTCGTATCGTTGGCCGCATTTTTTTTCTTTTCTTCGTTATTTCTCATTTTAGATCGTTTGGCGTCCGTACTGTTATTGCCGTGGATGTCAGTTCGGCTGATGAGAAGGATTTTCACAATTATGGCGACTCCATTAGTGGTTTCTGGGCACAGCTGAGGGCACTCAATCCGTGGTCGACAAAATTGCGTATTCTGACGGGCCAAGAAATTCAGGTTTAGAAAGCATTGACTTAGTTTTAATAAAAAAACAATCTGTTGAAGGACCGCTTGGCATTCGTGTCCAGTGTTCGCCAGTTGGAAATGATAAAGAAGGCGCCTTATTGTAACTATCTTCGTCCACCCATTGCCTCCTTCTTGACTATGGATTTTGCCAAGTTCGAAACCATTAAGGTGACAATGGCATCCTTTTACCCTATCCTCCCCTGAAACTATTACATCCTCACTCTTACAGAGTTCGGGCTATCGCTATGCGGAAGAAACGGTTCCAAATTTGGTCTTAACCAATGCGCATCTGATGACGCTTATTCGTCACGAGAAATTCCATGAGCGATTGCTTCGTTCCGGCAGAGTTTATCGGCCGGAATCTCGCAACAATCTCCATAATTCAATTGTGAGTAACTTCTGCGTCCCATACAACCCCCGGGCTCAATTTTCAAATTCTTTAAGATGGACATTGCCGCTCAGCTTTCGCGAATCCCACCAAAACATTGCCGGTCGGTGGATTTACTGAACAGAATCATCGACGACGATGAGGAGGAGGAAATGGTTGCGGAGGATGAAGGTGGTGAGAGGAACAAACTGAATTAAGAAAACTATTCTTCAGAGCTCTCCGAGTCTGTAACAAACGAGCAAAAATCATCCAACAATTCTCCGGAACAATTAAATTCTGCTGACGGTTCTCCAATTCACCAAAAAACTTTTTCTATTTCCACAGAGGAATCAAAGTCGACCAACTCCATTTTGACTACAACTGTTCAACAACATTCTCCAGGGGATGATGAAGTGTTCGAGACGAATACTTAAGCTTGGATACTTGGGATGGTTTTTCTTCTGATTTATCCAAACAGGCCTGTAACGACTAGTTCATCCCAGATCTCCGTTAATATATAAGTACAATTTTTCATATTTTTAGTTAAACATTATTCCCATAAACCCATTCATAAATAAAATGTAACCAGAAATAATAGTAGAACAGAGCTTATCTTATTTACGAATTGTTTGATGTGATCTCCACTTCACAAGATTGTAATTTTTTTCTATGAAGCAATAAAATTCTGACACAGACTAAGAACCACAGTTTCGAAAGAATAGGCGGTTTTTGGAATGTGATGATCCTGTTTTTATTCGTCGTCTACAATTTGAAGTCCGCTGCCAGTCGACGGCGAATTGTCCGTCCGGTCCTCCTCTCTGCAATTGCCATTGTTGTTGGCACTCTGTCTGTCAGTTGTCCGTATCTGGCCAGGGCGCATTGCTGCAGAGTGAGCCGCGGGTTGTCGTTGTTCTGCTTGATCATGGGCTTGGCCAATCCAATCAACTCGCTGCTGTTGAGGCAAATAACCGTTCTGTTGCTGCTGGTGAAAGAATTCTCCGGTGGATGGCTGTACAGCTTGCCAACCGATGTTGCTGTTGTTGAAGAGGACAATGTTGTAACTGTGGGGGCGCCAATGGATGATGATGGACTTGGCCTGCTTCGCGCGAGTGCTGTTGGAATTGAACACTGAAGTGATGGCCCGCAGTGGACGAAGAGGGCATTGGCCGTCTGTTGAAAAATAAAATCATTTGTAACCAAAGTACATTATGCATTCACGTTGACGAGGAGGGTGTCGGTCCATGCTTTCTCGGCAGTTCTGAGCCTCCTCCCATGTGCCGTCCTCCTCCGACCACTTGATGTTGTTTTGGCGTTCGTTGACGATTATACTGATGTGACTGGAAAGAGCCACCACTACTCCCCATGAATTTGTCGCTGTACTGGTAATGTGTGGGTGGGTGTCCGGCGGCCCCCTTCGTCGTTTGTTTTGCCCCTCCCCCGGGACGACGTTGTTCGAAGTAATCCGACGATTTGAATGTGCCGAATTTGTTGCGTGAATTCTTTTCTCCAGTTGATTGTGAGCCGCCAAGCTGTCCACCCTGCTGCTGTTCAGGTCCCCCTTTATTTGTATTGTAATTAGAGGTACTGGCAGCAACGGCTGGAGAATCTGCGTTTTCGATCACTTTGGGTATCTAAATGAAAGTTTTCTTTACAATATGCCAAAGTGACGGTCAATAATGCAAAGCAACCTTGAAGTTCTTTAGGTTTGGGAATGGAGCAGTTATCTGGCTCAACACGTTGGGCACCGTCGATTCTTTTTTCGGTGGGCCATTGTTGCCACTTTTTGCTGCAACGCCGCCCTCTTTTGACCATTTGGTGCTGGCCGCGGTGCCAGTACTGCTCGAAGTCGTCGACGGTCGATGTTGCTGAATTGGCGAAGGAGACAACGACCGTCCTTCGGCATCCGCGGTTTTTCGCTGTTTTTTCTTCACTGGTACTGTCGCAGCCGTTTCGTCCTTTCCAGTCGGTCTTTTCGTCAGCTGCCGTTGCTGTTTATATTTTGAAGGCGGTGCCGCATTACTGGACAATCTCGCGACTGGTTCATTCTGCTGCGACTGCTGTTGTTGCGGTATTGGCAGCACGGGTAATGCCGAAGTGGCGGCAGTGGAGGACGAGGTGGACGACGGGGAAGAGGAGGAGGAGGAATGCTTGGTCGATGCGGCTGAAGAGGCTCCTTCCTTTTTAATCTTCAGCACCAGCGCGGGCCTTTTGGCCCCCGGTGGTTCAGCACCGTCTTTTCTATCTACAGAGACTTCTTTGGACGGTCGATCATAACAAGAAGTGAGAGAAAGTTTGACTTGAGTTAAACTGTTGTTGGTCTGCACATCCTTTATTTGTTTCAGACGAGCCAACTCAATTTCCTTTTTCTGTTTAAATGGTTAATATTTTGAAGGGCATTAAAGTTACGCTATCTTACTTTGCTGCTGTTCGTCGAAATAACTTCATTGTCGTAAATGTCAGAAAGCTTTGCGTTTTCTACAGTTCGTTGTTTCTGAGCCGTGTCCATCTCCGTCTTTTCGATCAATGCCATTGCCGATCGATACTCACTTTGTTCGCTCAGTTGAGAAAAAGACGGGGACGAAGAGGCAGATGACGGGGTAGCCGAAATGAGCTTAATGTCCTGCAAAAGTGCCGCATTTTGTGGAGGGTCCGCGGAATCGGTCGGTTGTTCGCCACCACCGCCATTCGACTGAGAAGAGGAAACTTTGCATTTCGTCTGCGTCGTAAGACATTTCTTTCCGCTTGTCTCGTCATTGCCGTCCGCCCTTTCGGCACCAATCGCGCCTCCGGGAATGACCGACTCCGATGGCACTTTGTGTTCAGGCTCCGACGTTCGGGGCTGTATCATTAGATCTTTCGGCGGTGGAGGCGGGTCCTTAATTAGAATAAGACCATATATTGTTGGCAAAGAAATGTAAATACCATCTCCTCGTCATCCGACGACGACTCGCAAAAGCCCATTTCGTAAACTGTCATCATTTTGGACCGAAAGTCATCTTCAATTTGTGCTACAATTTAAAAATATTGCTGTCAGATATCAAAACTTTTGGGCAAACTAAAAATAAAAACTTACATGTAATATAATTGGCCGAATGTGAAGGAACTTGGCCGATTATCGAATGCATTTCGGAGTTATGAAATGGCGACCGGGAAATGCCTTCCTGTTGTTCAAAGCTCACATTCATTGGTTTTCGCGGCTTTCTCGGCCTTCTCTGCCCCGAATTTCCTTTATTTAGGAAATAGCTTTTAAAATTACGAATTACGGCTTACCCGTCCCGCGTTGCTTTCTGAGCGTCCCAAATTCGGACGGTGACTCAGGGGTGCCCTCATGTTCGACAGAAGAGGAAGTAGACGGTTGTCTGTCCCCAAAATTTCCTGCTCTTCGACCCCGACCTCGACGACGCGCCACTCCACCGGTTGGCGATTGGTACGACTGATTGGCGGACATATTCCCAAATGGAGTGGGAGTGTCTTCGAAAGGTGATAGATCCGGCACGAAATTAAACACGTCAGAATTTGATGAATGGCGGGATCCCAGCTGACTGTCCTAAAACCAAAATGCCAACGCATTTGACGGGACGTCATACCATCATCAGCCTGCCGCTGCTCATCGGATTTACTCCGCCCATCCGTGTCAATGGCTGCTTTGGCTGTTGCTGCTGCCTATAGACAACGTTCATGCCAAATCGTTGGCGCTGTTGCTGTTCAAGGGACATTTGTGCCAATTGTGGAGATTCGGAGTTTCCGCCCGCCATAATTTGGTGCTCTGTCCTCATTCTTTGATCGTAGAGAGCAGAAGCATTTTGTTGTGCTAATGAAAAGGCGATGCCAGCATTTGGTGAACAACGCCCGGTCAGCTTGGAAGGAGGTCGATTGGCCATCTCGCTAACTTGCGCTTCCATGTCATCGGTACCGGCGCCCATTTCCGCAATCGCCTCCTGTTGGTGTCACTCACAATTAACCAGAAGTCTTATAATTTAAAACCGACAAATTGCAAACCAAATCAGAGAAAGCGTTCAGTGCCATCGTCGTTTCCGTGCTTTGCCGAAATTGACGCGGTGCCGCCACACCTAAAAAATGGTAATGTACAACAACCCTAACAATTACTGTACAATTTCAAACCGATCGATTCTGTGTTCTGAATTCGTGCATTGTGCCGGCATTGAACAGGACGAAAACCCGTGGTAAGACATGGCGGTGGAATAAGTTCCCTATATTCCGGCACCACTACTTTCATGAATCGGAGCAAGGAATTCCCGTCATTTTCACGTTCGACTACGAAGGTGTGAAGCGAAGACTTTGTGCCAAAAATTTTCTTTGTTTTCGTAGCATTTTGTTGGCCTCTCAATTCGAGCTGACTCCATGAACATCCGATTTTGCTCATAATTAGCAACAGATGCTGTGAAAATGAGTTGGCCTAACAAAGCGAGTTTGGTTTAGTTGATCTTGTGTTACTTTATTTTAAAAGAGAAATTGCGTAAAACGCGACGCCAAAGCCGGGATTAGCAGGATCAACGAGAATTAACTGCTAGCCGAACTCGTGCGAATTTGACGAAAATTGCTTTTTCCATTCAAAAATCGAACATTTTTTTCTTTTTTATTGGTTTTGAACATGTGAGACGAACATTTGAACCTAAGATTTATAGACTTGTTCTAAATCTGATGCAGAATTCGTCAAAACTCGCCTTTGTTCGATTCGAATTTTTTAAATAAAGTTTTTTAGCATTTGAATGGACGTAAATTCAATGCCTTTCCCGACACTGTCCCTTATTTGTTTTTTTGGCTTTTTGGGCCTGTGCTTTGGAGATGTAAAAGATATTGTAGAGGTGGATGGATTAATACAAGAGGAGGTACTTGTGATTTTGAATTCCGCTCAATCTTTACCTAATATTTTAGAGCGCCTTCATTCTAAAAAAGGTGGACATTGAAGTTGATGCCGTACAACATTTGAAGAAGTTTGGAAAGCTTGGCATCAATTATTTCATCGGAGTCAATGAGAAAGACGAGAAGAAAACGTTTCTTCCATACCTCAATTGTCAGGTGCTTTGAAGACAAACATCAAATAGAATTCGCTTTACAATATTAACAAAAATTGCAAATGCGTGAGGAAATTAAATTTCATTTACTAGTAAAATCATTTTTTTAATTTAGTTTAGCTCAACTGTGTTTTGCAAATTATTATTTGTTAGCCACTATGTAGTGTAATGAATATTTGCGGCATATTTATTCGTTGATTCCATTTCTGCAAATGCTTTGTGCTTTGACAGAATTACAACAGCGACAACTGTAAGCAGCGAGGGACGGATTGTGAGGGAACAGTCCAATGTATTGGCAATGATCCAATTCACAGCTCAAAGAGATTGGTGAGTTCAATTGAGCAGATATTAACTTGTCGCAAGGGAATAGGTAAAATTTTAAGTGAAAATTAACACTTATTGTTAGTCGTCATGGTCTATTCCCTTAAAACAAAATAATCTCGGAAGAAATAGTAACCTGGGATTTTAAGGAATTTATCGAACGGTGCATTTAGGCTTGCATGGCCAACTTTTTGTACCACACTTCTTCAAACAAAACCTTCTCCGAAGGAGACATTATTGAGCCCGAACTGAAGGGATGTTGGTA
>JAKKIK010000927.1:0-21293 GCA_024500135.1 Heterodera carotae | reverse complement strand
CAACAAATTGTTCGGCCTTTTCCGCCGCCGCCGCCGGCGCTGCCGTCGCCCTCAACAGCAGCAGCAGCTGTTGGCGTAGTTCAACAACAGCCCGAGCAACAACAACAACAGCACCAAAAGCAGCAGCAGCGGTTGGACGAGCTGGGCAAATTGTGCACGGACCAAAGACGCGAAATGCAGGAGCAGAGGCGCGTGAATGCGCAGTGCAGACTGGTCAGTGCTTGAACTGCTCGAGCTCGAGAATCTCTCGCTTTTTTGGGGGAGGGCGGGAAGGGGTACGGTGTCGAGAAATTTCTTGATTTTTTTGGGGGGGATGGGTCCAGGGACGTATCCAGGATTTGGGTCTGGGGGGTCTTGGGGGGTACCTTGGGGGCGCGAGTGGGGGGCAGGGGGTTACCAGCTCTCTTTTTCCCTTACCGAGGGGGGTCTTGGGGGGGTACGTACCCCGTGTACCCCCCCTGGATACGTCCCTGGGTGGGTCCGACCACTTATCCGTGCTGTTCGGTAGAGATGGACGATAACGGGAATTCCCGAAACTCCGTCATGCTCATAAACCGGTTAATCCCGGTCATCGGGATCGGCGAATCCAAAACAGCACGGTCCCCGAAGTCCGGGCCGTAATTGTTTTTTGTTGTTGAAAATGAAAAGTCGGGGGCTTTCGAGAATTCCGGCTTCATTGAAAAAGGCCGCCAAAATACCTGACAAAATGCCAAAACTTTTCCGGTGCTGACCCAAATGTTGCACAACGGACGCTGCACCGCGTGCTCCACGCGGGCCCCGTTGCGCGGTACCATCGAAGAAATGGTGAGGGATTTGGACCGGATGAATGCTCGGCTGGGCTCATTCCTCCTGTGACGATCGATCGACCAAATCAATCGATCATTGGGAAAATTGATCAAATTGTTTTGTTTATTTTTATTTTTTTGGTGAAGGGGCACACTTCAATACTGATCGAATAATAAATTTCTGCAGCATTTTTCCAATCATCGCCGTTTTTTGCTCTGCTGTAAGGCTCCTCCTCTTTCCCTCCCGTCTTATCCAATCTGGGCCCTGAATCCCGACTAAAAACGGAGAACCGACGAGACCATTAACGAGAGGGTCCACCGGGCGCAGACAACAACTACGGAAGCACCCGCACCGCCAACAAATTGTTCGAGCATTTTTTGGCATTGAATGTGGCCCGTGCGGGCATGGAATTGAAGCAGTTTTCATGCTGAATTTCACATTCATGTTCAGAACCCATGGAAATTTTATACAGCTTTTTAAAGAGCGACTAAAGAAATATTTATGTCGTACGAATCATATAGGTGCCGTTTTCAAGGTCGCTGGTCACGAATCTGACGTCCATTTCGACCATTTCTGAACTCCCGGACTCTAACCAAAATGTTTTATTTGATTTTTTTGTCTCAAATTACTTAAGTGCACCAAATATGTCGAAATAAAAAAAGAACACACAGTGGTCCGTAATTTGGTGCCCTTCGAGTGATTTTGCGGGATCAGCGACTCCGAAACAATTATTACAGGGATTTTTCTTGGTATTTTTCGGTCCAGATTTCCTGATAATTTGAATCTTGGTGAGTAAGGAGGAAGGGCACGCCATTCTATGCATTATTTACATTTTTTACCACAAAAAATTTAATAGAACAGATAACAGGTTAAACCTCTCTTCCTTATCCTACCCTTCCCATTTGGCACTTGTTTGTATCCTATTTGGTCCAAATTTCAAAAAAAAATCACTACATTTCAGGAAGACATCAAAACTTTCAGGGTCACTGATTCGACCCCCTTTTTGACTAATTCGGAACCCAAATGCGAAAACGTTTGGTCGAAAATTAAAAAGATCTATTTAACATTAAATGACTTGAAATGCACCATAGGCTGTTTTCTTTAAATTTTGGGTTTTTAGTCGGGTCCGGGGTTTACACGGCTTTCTACCAAAAAAGGGATACAAACAAGACAATGCAACACTAATGCTCACAATAGACCGAAATATTACACCACATTTATCTTCACAACAGAATCATATAAACACACATGAAAGAAATGACATGATTTGATCACAATATGACTTATGCCATAGATCTTTAAATAGGGAACAAACGTATAGGATATCAGCAGCAAACATATGTGGAGGGAGGGTGTTCCTAAAGGGTGCCTATTCTTCGTCGAACGAAGTTTGGCATCCGAAGGAAACATTTCGATTTTAAATTGATTCTTTTGACGAACTGACCATGCCACAATTGCTCGTGATCCAATGATGTCGCTTCCCGTTTCAGTCCACGTGATGTTCATATTGTCCGCATCATTGACTCCTGCTGATTGTGAACATGATAGTGCGATGCGTGCACTTTCGTAAGGTCCAAGCAGTCCGTTCTGTGGCGTCACAATGAGCGAAGCGTTGTTGGTGTGGATCATAAATGCGAGCACATCGTCGCTTGAATTGAGCCATCTGAAGCAATTGTGTTACATATGCATAATATTTTAATGCAATGTGTTACCTTAATTGTGTATTTGTTGTTCAAATCGACAGGGTAGTTGACGATCACTTGCGAAGCAGGAGAAAAAATAGTTGTCGGAGGATTCATTCTTTAGCTATTTTGAAAATATTGTAATAAAGAAATGGGCGAATAAAGATATAAGATGACCTCGCCTTTTTATAGCAAAAAATTTCTTTATGTTTTGAAGAAAAAAAAGAGTAATACATATAAGGGAAGATTTGATGGGTCCTTTTAAACAAAATTCTATTCATTTTTTTAATTTTATTTTAAACCCGTCTCGCGTTTTACTCAATTTTTTCCCTTTTTTCAAACTAAAACTAAACTGAGTTAGTCACTTTTTTCGATGTCATTTTACCACTTTTGTATATATTTCACTCCACCCATTCTGCTGAAAATCGCGTCACTTCTGGTAATATGCCAATTCCTCTTCATTTTGTTCTTTTTCCCTTTTTAGTTTTATTTTGCCCAACAATTGGGCATTTATGTCGTTGCCAATTTGCTTATATCAGCTCTGTTCATCGGATTGAATGTGACAGACGGAAGGAGACAAAAAGGGACAACAAAAAATTTGTGCCAAATAAATTTGCGTCGTTCGCTGCGTTTCAATGCTTTGTTTTCAATTAGTGCCCGAAATTAAATTTTTTTTCAAATTATTTGGATTTATGGACAATTCCGCCCTAAAAAGTCAAACAGAATGAATGTGCCTCAATCTGCTGGCATTCAAATGCTTCCCGATACAACTTCTCATTTCTAATCACACAGCAAACTGGGTCCTCCACCAATGTGCCTCTAATGAGCTTAGGAAAACATAAAGTTAGAGAGAAAAGAGAGAGAGGGAGAGAGAGAGAGAATAGAGAACAGGAAAAATAGTGTCGTCCTACGCCCCCCTCCCTCCTCCCCCTCGCCTCTCGGGCGGCGTGTGCTTCTCCCCAGCGCCATGTCCGCTTTTCCTCCGCGGCTCTGTTTTCGATCTTATGGGTGAATAAGTCAGCGCCGTCATTGAATGGGTCGGAAGGAGGGACGGACGCCCGGAGGGAGGAACGCGGGCCAACTCACCCGCCAGCAGCGGAAATGGGAGAGACCAACTCGGAGGGGAAGGATGGCGAGGGGGGGGCGAGTTGGGTGGAACTAATGGAAGAATGGGCGGCGGGAGATGCGGGATCGCCGCAAGTCCGGCCGCTCTCTGTTGGATCGACCCGCCGCCGCCGTCGCTTCTTCCCTGCTGAAGCGGCTTCATCTTTCCGGCGGGTCGCTCGTCCCCCCAATGCTTTTCCCTCCCCTATTTTGCGGATCAATAAAAGCTTGCTTTGTTGCTAAAGTTTGGCCAGCAGATGCAGGGGTGGAGGAGGCACGGCTTTATGTACATACTCTTGATAGTCAGCAGCAGAAGTTACTTTACCTATATTCCCGCCCTCCCCCGCCGCCCTGGGCAATTCGGAAGCCCAAAATGCAACTTTTGTATGTTGCTTTTGCCCCCGAGGGAAACGGAACGAAGGCACGCGATGCACAATCGGTGAAATTGTCCAATTTAAAAAAACACAACCACAAGTTCATCCCTCACAAATTGATCGGCAGTCAATTCCAACAAACGATCAATCAATTAATCTCAATTCCAACGATCGATCAATCGATTAACCTCATTTCCAACAATTGATCAATCGATTAACCTCATTTCCAACATTCGATTAACTTCAATCGATTTAATTTCATCCCCCAAGGCGCACATTCCATCGCTTTTTAAGCTCTCAAAAAGTGTCGTCTGCTGTCCCATGTAATCTCTTTTTGATGCTTTTTTTTGCCCGAGGTTCACCAAATGGCGTAGGAGAGAAATGAGGGAATTCACATGCAACAAATTCCGATGCCAATACACTCTCTGAGAATGGACAAAAAATTCCAATGCTTTTGCCAATTTATTCCGTTTCCTGTTCGAATGTCGAATGGGGTCTGAATGCCGAATCACTTTCTTAATGGGTAAAAAATTTTTGTTTTCCGTTTTTTGGCCATAATTAAAGCTCCCTGGGTTCTATTTTCAACAACCAAAATGGAAAGGTTTTATTCCTTCCTCACAAGTTTTACGAGGCCAACTACTGTATTTATTATAATAGAGCCTCACTCTATAATTGACCCTCCCCCCCTCCTAATTGACCCCACACTTGAAAACATAATCCCAACTTTGAGAGGATATTAAAAAACAAATCCTACCCCCGACGGGGTATACTGAAAAGGGAGCATCCGATATAGGAAGGCTGTCGAAAATCATAGCCCCATGGGGTTCTATTTGAGAAAAAATCTGTAGCTGTTGTTGGATGTCAATATTGTTTAAGTAGTGTATGTCTCGTCTTTTCCCTCCATTAGCTTCATTCATTAGTATGGGGAATTGGCGGCATTTATCCACTCAACCGTCATGAAAGCAATCGCTGTCGTTGCCGCTTCCCCCCGTTTTACCCTGTCCATCGGCTGGCAGCCCATCCCAAATGGCTTTTCAACCCCTCCTTCCCCCTCCTCACCCGCCCTTTTCCCCCGGAGGCGAAATTGTTTCATGCCACCCGGCGCCCTCGGCCGCCCCGCGGGTGCCGTCGCCGCCGCCGCGTGTCCATTGCGGCCCAAATTGGCGCACATGGAATGCGCTGCTTCAGCTGCTGCTGCTGCTGCTGCTGGAGAGGGTGGGCGACGCCCCCGCATTTTGTCATCATTCAGCAGCAGCAGCAGCAGCCACTAATCCACTCCTTTTAGGGCGCGCCACGGCACTCACTCTTTTGGCTGTCCAGTCTCCCCTCTTCCCCAACACTCACTCTCTCGTCAGTCTCTAACTGTCTGTGTGTCTCTCATCCCTTCATAAACTATCTCGTGTCACGCTGACTGTCTACTAGCAACACTATTCTCTCCGCTTCGGCTTTTCGTATAACTTTTAGTTCTTTACCTCCCTCCAATTTTCACACACACTCTTTCTTCTTCTCTCTGTGTGTGTGTGCCGCCCATACACTCACAAATCGATTTGTCCCCTGCTTCTCGGCCTGCTTCTCCGGGGGTTCGCCAAAAGCGTAAAATGCGTGGCCAATATCCTTTCCCCCGCCCCCTCCTCTCTTTGCCGCGGGCACCGTCTTGGGAGCGGTGAAAAAAGAGAATGGCACCGATGGATGGAGAGGGAGGAGGACGGACACTCTCTCTCCGGGGAGTGGCTGCCGGGAGGTGGGGGGGAGAGAGGGGGGAAAGATGAGCAAATCCAAGTCCGGGTGCCGTGGGCGGATGAATGAATGAATGAAGGATGATGTACATACATCGACGTCCATTCATTCCATCCCCCTAAGGAATGTAAGGAGAAAAGGGATGGATGGATTATGCCCCGGGGGGTCGCCGGCTACAATGCTCTTCCCATTCCCTTTGCCTCATGTTCCACCCCCGCCCCACCCTTTATGCCAGCGTTTCGTGCCATTACAAATATGATAATGGTTCCGCCCCGACGTCCCCCCCCACCCCTTAATAATTTAATCACGACCCGACTCGGCACATTGTTAGCCTCAAGGGTCGGGGAGGAACTCCCAATACTGCTTGAACCCCGCAGTCCCGTCCCTTAGAGCAAATAATTGGGAGCAAAAAAAATGGGTGGCATTTCAATGCCAATTTGAATTCTTCCTTTTCAAAAGCATATATCCATCCTAGCAGTCAGCCATTTGCAAATTGGTCAATCCCGCCTATTTGCCGTTGTCTGATACTTTGCGGGGGTCCCGGCGTTCTTTACTTTGTATGATTTCCGCCCTTTTCCCCCCGGGGGAATTATTTCGTCGGCGGACATTTTTTTTTTGAGGGGGCGGAGGGTCTGCTGCTGTTCATTTTCACTCAATGTTGTCGGTCACGCGCGTGTTTTTCCCCCGCCCCGCCCCGCGGCGTTCTGCTGCCCCCATTTTTCTCGCGCCGAATTTTGCCACGGGGGCGGCGGCGGAAAATAAAAATAAAAATGTGCCCTCCCTCATCCACCAGCAATTGTTAGCCCTCCACCCCGTATTTGGCATTTTTTTGCTCTTCGCGTGCTTAATTGCGCGCTTGGCAGGGCATAAAATGATTTAGGGAGGTTTTTTTTTTGGCCAAGTTGGGCACTCTTTCACTTTCCTCCCCCTCTGCTGCTGCATTTATCCATTTTTGAAGTGCCCCCCGCATTTTCAATTTTTTTTTATCGCCGCCGGAAAAGCCTAAATTTTGTTACGACCCAAAAAAAACCATGAGACGAGAATGCGCCACGCATTCAGCTCGAGAATGGGCTGTTTCAATGCCACACATATTTCCATTTTTTTTGCTCCGTCAATATTATGCATTTCGTAAATTCAAGATTTAACTTCAGTAGAGAGGAGCGCATACATTGACTTCAAATTAAAAAATTACCCAATTTGTGGCGCGGCGCCAATTTTTGTGCCAATATTTGATTCCGTTAATAGCAGCTGCCTAAAATGGATGTGCCAAATGTGCGGCATCGGTGGTAAGCACCAGCACCAGCAGCAGCAGCAACAAATTGACTGACCATTTTTGGAACGGTGCCGTTGCTGCTGCTACGGGTGAACGTCGTCGCCGTCGTCGCCGCCGGCGTCAGCAAATTGGTGAAGCCGAGGACGACCACCGACCGCGCTTCGGATGCCCGTTGGGAGCAGTGCCAACAAACACAACAATCGCAGGGTGAGCTCCTCCACTCGGGGCGGGATCACACAGTGCCGTTGTTGTGCTCCGTCAATGGAAATGTTAATATACTCCCGGACCCTAACATCGCCCCGATTTTCCGTCCTGTCGATCCCTGAATTTTTTGGGCCCTTTCTCTGACCCGATCACAAATGATGTTCGAGAACGGGATTTTCCCGAGACTTGATCTCAGAGATTTGGGACCGGGACCCAAAAAATCCGAGACTTTTCGCGAGTCGATGTCCGAGACCGAGACTCTCGAACATATCACTGTCGATCACGTACATGCCATCATCCCCGAGAAATCTCAAAATGATGTGCCATGGCACAACAACACACTGCCCGCCCCGAGTTCGTCGGGCGTGGTTCAAGCGCAGAGTTGGGCTGATCCATGGCCTGTCCCCCCCTCTGAACACAGGTCAGCCAGGACTCCAATTTCTCCCACCATCATGACAATGACTTTGACCTGGAGTTGCGCAACCGGGAGACCATCAAGAGCAATGCGGAACGCCAGGCGGCACAACAGCTGGAGAATGCCAAGGTCAGTCAGTCAGTTCAGTGTGTGCCGATACGGGACGGCATGGGATTTATCAGGCACAATCATTGGCAAATTTACCCGACTGATCAGTCGATGGGTAAATACTACTACTGGGTACGAAGCAGGGACGGGTCGGATGCCGAAAAAAAAATTCCGGGACTCGGTTCTCCCCAAAAAAACGAATATGGATTTTAAAATTCTATATTAATTGGCGCATGAATCTTTTTTATTGGGCACACTTTGCTAAAATGAGATATTCTTCAGATTTTTATATGCATCTTTCCTTGAATAGAACCCCCGTACCTTGCGTTTCTTTTAATAGAAGCCGCCCCGGGTTCTATTTTTTATTAGTCCTCAAAGGGGTATTCTATTAGAGCGGAGGGGGGGGCTCAATTAGAGGATTACGGTATGGAAATTTTTGTCCTTGAGATAAGCTTTTGAATGGAATGCCTTTTTCTCCAATCATTCCCGCCCGTTTCAGTATAATCCGGTGCTGTTCGCCGTGCAGACCAATGTCGACTTTGACGGAACCATTGACGACGACGCGCCGGTGCACGGCTGTGCCGTGTCCTTCAAGGCCAAGGAGTTCCTGCACATTAAGGTGGGAGAGATAATACTGATCAGCTGCTGCTGATCACAAATTCATTGGCATTTTGGGTACTTAAACATTTTATTAGCCGTCGAATTGTCGAACCCTAAAATTTCGAACCGATTTTCGACTTTCTTAGTCAAAATTGTTGTTGAACAATTTGGGCTTAAGCGTATGTATTGCAGGAGAAGTACAACAACGACTGGTGGATTGGCCGGTTGGTCAAGGAGGGCTGTGAGCTCGGCTTTATCCCGTCGCCCGCCAAATTGGAGGCGGTCCGACAGGCCCAGCAGAGCGGAAAGGGTGCCAAATTGTGAGCATTTTTAATAAAATGAGCCCTCCGGGGAAAAGGGCGAGCGGAGAGTAATTTGATTCATTTCGCAATGGATGGTTATAAGTCCGGCTCTATGTACCCCATATTCCTCTATTAGAGCCCCCGGACACTCATTTTTCTTCCCTCAAAGAAGGGGGAGGAGGGGGCTTTGTTTTTCAACACCGCCCAGTTTGGTAGGGGGGGGGGGCTTAATTAGGGGGGGTGACTTTAATAGGGGAAATACACCAAAATTACTATCACTCAATAATTCCCCCCGACCGGCACAGCACCAGCCGTCAGTCGGCCTCCACCACCAATTTGAATGCTTTGGACCGGATGATGCCAACGCCGCGGACGGGCGGCGGCGGCGGCGGTTCGCGCGGTTCCACGCCACCGACACCCGCCGAGGGGGACGAGGACGGAGTTGGCGGCACGGACACTCACCGAAGCGGACGATCGGCGGCGACGGCAGGGCCCAACAATCAGCAGCAAACGGCAACACCGCCAGTGCAAAAAGAGCGGAAGAAAATGATTTTCAAAAAGGTGCCGTTCAGGGACATATCCGGGATTAGGGCTTGGCTGGTGAAATCTCGTAAAATTTTTTCTAGGGGTGTACCCCGTGCCCCTCTCCCTCCTCCCCTCTGGATACGTACGTGGTTCTGTCCTCATCGACATTGGCATTTCGTCGGACTAGGGATATACACTGGATTAGCCGGTATCCCCCATTGGCATTTCGTCGGACTAGGGATAAACACTGGATTAGCCGGTATCCCCCATTGGCATTTCGTCGGACTAGGGATCAACACTGGATTAGCCGGTTTCACCCATTGGCATTCCGTCGGACCAAGGATGAACACCGGACTAGCCCGGATCAATCACTTTTTTCGGCATCCGGCTTCATTTTTGCCGAATGTCCGCAAAAATCGCCTCAATTCGTTACAACGATATAATACAATAATTCAGCAAGAGAACATTCCGCCGTACGATGTTGTGCCAACAATGAGGCCCGTTGTGCTGGTGGGCCCCTCACTCAAAGGGTACGAAGTGACCGATATGATGCAAAAGGCCGTGTTCGACTACCTCAAGCATCGTTTCGAGGGCAGGTCAGCAAAACAGCCAATTAATTACCGTAATTCCTAAAATAAAGCCCCCCAGGGCTCTTTTCAACTCTTCTCAAAAGGGGGGGGGGGGGCTTATTTCAGGGGGAGGCTTTAATTTAGGAATTACGGTAACAATCTTTTCATACAAGAACTCCCTGGGCTTGGCGGCTTTATTTTCCAAAGCCTTTCAACAGACTTTTTTCAACGCCTCTCAAAAAAGGGGGATGGGACTCTATTGGAGGTGTTGCTTTGTTTTAGAACGCCTTTCAAAGGGGGTGGGGCTCTATTAGAGAGGGGATCATTTAAAATAATTGACTTTTCGCTCAGATAAGCTTAAACCATGCCGTAAATTGTCTGTCCACCAAAATGGCGCCCGAGGGCATTTTATATGGCATTAATCTTTTCGCCGTGACGCCCCATTTTGTGTTTTCACAGAATTATCATCACACGGGTGACGGCAGACATTTCGCTGGCCAAACGGTCACTGCTCAACAATCCCACGAAGCGCGCAATGATGGAACGGGCAAATTCGCGCTCCAGCAATTCCCTCGGTATCAATCTTAAGCCAGATATTACCGGATATTCAATCATGATCATAATTGCTATATCCATGGCTTCATCCCTCTTTGCACAAATCGGGGCTTTTCCCGGATATCCACAATCATTGCGGCAAATCCATTTCCGGGAACATCCAGGCTTTATCTCCCCCCCCCCCTTAATTGACACATTAGTCAGAGACATAATTCACTCTAGATATCTATGGCTTTATCTTCCCCTAATATGGGCATATCTGACATATCCATCCATGGCGCCATGCCTGCAAATACGCCATACGTGTCGTTCCGGACCCAATCCCGCGCTATTTTGATGGCATTTTCCCCGTTTTTTTAGCCGAAATCCAAGCGGAGATTGAGCGCATCTTCGAATTCGCTCGCTCCATGCAGTTGGTGGTGCTCGACTGTGACACCATTAACCATCCCTCCCAACTGGCCAAAACTTCGCTGGCACCAATCCACGTGTTCATCAAAATCAGTTCGCCAAAAGTGAGTGGCGCCGTGGGGGGCGCCGGGGTTCAAAAATGTCTTGGACAAACTGGTCTGATCTGATTTTTGTTCAATTTATTGGTGCCATAAAATTAATTTTGAAAAAATTCAAATTATGAGGGCTTTACTGGGTATTTGATTGGCGTCTAATTAATTTGAATATGCTTAAAATGTACAAATGGATGACTTTACATTTGGACAGCCGCCGGCGGTGCCAAATTTGGCTCCGTACAATTGTGAATTTATTATGCCAACATTTTTTTTCCAGGTGCTACAACGGCTAATCAAAACGCGGGGCAAGTCTCAGATGCGCAATATGAACGTGCAAATGGTGGCTGCAGAAAAGTTGGCACAATGCCCTCCGGTGAATAAATGTTTACCATATTTGTCTCTCCAAAGCCCCCTATAATAAAGCCTCCCTTTTGAAGGGGCTTGAAAAATTGGGTCTCCCATCTCAGGTATATCTCCCCGCAGGAAGATCCCCCTCAGGTATAGATTTCCCCTCAGATAGATCCAAATAGAGTCCCCGGGGGGACTCTAATACAGGAAAACGCTAATTTTTCTTGAAGACCACAAAATCCTCAAAAATGTACGTAAAAGACAACTATTTGAGGACGCATTTGATGTGCTGCTTGACGAGAATCAGCTGGAGGATGCCTGTGAACACCTTGCGGATTATTTGGAGTCCTATTGGCGTGCCACCCATCCGCCCGTCCGTTCGCCGCCGCGCATAAAGCGCGGTCCAATGGCCAACCGAGGCCCAGCAGTGTCTGCCTCTTTTTCACCTGCCCAAATGATGCAGGTCAGTCAGCACTTGGTCAGCCTCCGCCGGTGGTTATCCCCCAAGGCATTAAGCCACCCACAGTGTGGATAATCAATTTTTGCTTGGATTTGACTCCGATCGAGAGAAGGAGAGGATGGAGAGAAAGAGAGGAATCAGGGGAGAGAGATAGGGACTGGGCTGGAGAGAGATAGAGAGTGAGGTGGAGAGAGATCAAGAGTATGTTAGTGATCATTGATCATCACACTTTTTTATTCATTGATCATTTATTTGCAATGCCATTCTTTTGTTGCATTACAGTCTTCTCACTTCGGCTCTCCCTTCTATCAATCATCTGTACAACAACAGTCCGGCTCAGCAAATAACACTCCGCCCCAATCACAGCGCGTGCCCACAATTGCAGTGCAACAGGTATTTGTGATGAGTGAGAATGGGAAGGAAAAGCCGAACTTGGGAGGAAAAGCCGAACCCGGGAGGAAAAGCCAAACCCGAGAGGAAAAGCCGAACCCGGTGGGAAAGGCCTAACCCGGGAGGAAAAGCCGAACCCGAGAGGAAAAGCCAAACCCGGGAGGAAAAGCTGAACCCGGGAGGAAAAGCCGAACCCGGTGGGTAAGGCCTAACCCGGGAGGAAAAGCCGAACCCGAAGGAAAAGGTGAAAGCTTAAGGAAAAGCCGAGAAACTTTCCGTCCCAAATCATTTAAAATGGTGTTAACCTCGTCGTTTCACTTTCATCCTCAAAGTTCCAGCCAAGTTTGCCGTTTGCGCCCGGCGGTGCCACTTCCTCATGGAGTGGCGCCATTCCCGGGGACGATGAGGACGAGCAGCAGATTAGCAGCATAAGCTGAAGAACACCAGCGGATGCCGCCGGCCAATGTGACGCTTTAGTTGCCTCTGTCAAAGTGCCCGCCGCTGGCGTTCGCTCATCGGCACAACTCGTCCCCCCCGCCTCTGCGCGACTAATGACTGAATTGATGCTTCTTCTTTGATGATGCCACGGGTCACTGCTCTCCCGCCCCTTTCCCCGCCCCAGACGAACTCTTTCCACTAGAGATCGGACAAAAACAATTAATTGATTGATCAATAATATCAATTAATTGCACCAATAAATTGATCAATTAATACTAACGAAAGATCAATAAGTTCAATACCAACCAATTGATCAATTAATTGGTTGATCCGATTTCCGATCTCTACTTTTCTCATTGTGTGCGTGTGTTTGTTGCTCATCCCCGCCCCCTCCAAGCGCAAAATGGCATATCCCTCGCGGCGATTTATCCCTCGCGGCGCCAATCGCCGCGAAAACCCTAAAATCTCTTCCCGCTGCTGCTGCTGGCCATCCATCCATTCGTTGATCCCATCGAAAAGGCTCCGCTTTTCGGCCCCCAAAAACTCTCTCCTCACTCTGTGCATTTTTGTCCGACATTTTTTCAGACTTTTTGTTTTTTGTCTGTCGGTCATTTTGAATGTTTTGTTCGAGAATTTTGAATAAATGAATAATACAATAATTATTTAAATTACCTTTCTGTTGCTAAATGGTCAATGACTGTTTGGATTTACAATAATTTTATTAGTTATTTAAACTTTTAATTAATTAATAGACATTTAATTTTAATGCTTTTAAATGCTATAAAAGGACCCATCCATTAGTATAATACATAAAAGCATAGTTTGGGCCTTTTCCTATACCAAATAAATTTTATGGCTTTAAAGTTTAAAGCCGAGTCCATCTCTTCACATTGAATTGATTCATATGCAAATAAAAATAAACAAAATACCGTAATTCCTAAAATAAGCCCCGGGCTTATTTTTCAACCCTCCTCAAAAGGGAGGCTTATTTCGGGGGGTGGTCAATTTTAGGGGGGGGGGAGGGGCTCTATATTTCAACCCTTCTCAAAAGGGGGACTCTATTTCAAGGGGGGGGGATTTATTACAGGGTAGGCTTTAATTTAGGAATTACGGAAGGTACAAAAATTAATTTATAAAAATTCCAAGTGTTTAATCTTCTTCTGTGCTGCTTGTTGTTCAATGATTGCTTATTACAATAACAATGCCACAATTTGGTGGAATACTTTCAATGATTTTTTGCCGGGTTTTTTTTTTCTTGCCGGGGGCGAAAAAAAGAGAAGGGACCCCAAAAATGGGTCGTACAAAAACAACGCGAGGAATGGACACAATTTAATTGTTGGGCAAAAAAATGCCAATGAATGAAGTGACTGATACTTTACACAAAGTTTCGCCACCGTTTCCGGGCCAATGTTACAGCAGCCCCGAAATCAGGTAATTTTTTGACCCAAAAGGCGATAATAATTTTTCAAAATGGCCGATCCGAAAGCCGAACAAGCAATTTTTCTGATCCGCTACAACACTTTCCCGAACGACGACCGGCGGGAGGGAATACGTATCCGGGGGGGGGGGGGGGGGGGGAGAAACGGGGTACCTCGCCCCCCCGCCAACCAAAAACCAAAAAAAAAACCCGTAACAAAAAAAGACAATCGAAAATTTTTGAAATTTCCTCAGCCAAGTAGGTACCTTCCTCCCAAGCCGCAATAGAAAAATTTTTTCAGAGGGGGGGGAGGGAGACACGGGGTACGTAGCCCACCCGCTACCCCAAGACCAAAAAAAAATCCGTAACAAAAAAAGATAACCGAAAATTTTTGAGAATTTCTCAGCCAAGTACTTTCCTCCCAAGCCGTAACAGAAAAATTTTTTCAGGGAGGGGGGGAGGGGGGCATGGGTCCCCGCCAAGATCCAAAGTACCCCTCCCGGATACGTCTCTGCCAGCGAGGGCACTTTTGTTGGCACTTTGTCACAGCTGCCGTGTCGTCGTCTGATGAAGTTTGGTGGCATCATTTTCCACTTCTAATCTATCATTGCTGTTGTTGTTGTTGTTATTGTCAGCAAATCCCCGTTGAAAAGCGATTATCCGTTGGCATAGCCGCTGGGCGTCCGTCTCCGTCGGATGTGCGCCCATCACTGCCAACACTGTCGCCTCGGGGAACAGCTGGCACAGGTGGTACTGAACACGTTGGCGTTGTTGCTGCCCCGCAGTGTAACCACCTGCCGACACCGTCGGTGACGGCGCGGCACTGCAGCTCAGTGCCGTCGCTGAAAGTGCCAAAGCTGTACAACGACAGCGACTTTTGAGGGGGGTTGAAAAATACCCCCCCCCCCCCCCTTAATAAATCTCCCTTCGAATTTTTATTTTGGAATTAAAGCGGATAAGTGTTTTTTTTTGGCGAAAAATTGTCCCATGCCCTTCAAGTTTTTGCTACAATTTTTGTAAAAAAGATTGAACTATGTAGCCACCCCTCCTTCTAGTAGAGCTTCTTAAAAATATAACCCCCTGGGCTCTAATAGAGGCAGTACGGCAATTGTGTGTGGTTTAAAATTGCATGAATATTTTTCATTATTACATTGCGCAACTCCACCGCCGCTCAGACTGAACTCGCAGTTGCCCCAAACTGCTGAACTTGGCGAGTACATGTGCTGCTTGGGCTGGCACTGCTGCTGCTGCTGTTGGTGTGCTGCGGGCGCGGAAAGAATGCGCGAGAGAGGGCAATGGGAATGGGAATGATTCTGTTGTTGATGTTGTGCCGTCGTTGTACCAACGACGGGAGGACGAACAGGCAACGCCGACAGCGCAACAGCGGCGGCTGGCACAATGCCGGCGGGGCTCGACTCAAAACGGAGCAACGGCAAATGGGCGGGTGCACGATGGTTGAACGGTGCCAACAGCAAGTTGTGTTGTTGCTGCTGTTGCTGTTGTTCGACCTTAGGCTGATCGGAATTAAAGTTTGATTGATATATTAAACATCGGCTAATTTATGAATAATAAACCAAAATCACTGATCGGTCTGAGTTTCCGATCCCTAGTATCCAACCCCTGCGAGTCCAAAAATTAGCGGAAGGTTTGATTTTTTACCGATCCGATAAGGTTGGATTAGTTTTTTAGTTTTGCGCCGCTGTCCCCCTCCCCCAGGGTGGAGCAGGACAAAACGCCCCGGGTGCCAAAACTTTTGCATCTTCGGCGGCGTTTCGCCCCTAAGGGGGATATAAGGCGGTAGCGGAAGCATTAAGACATTTTCTCATCACTAAATTCACCTTAACACTGATCAATGATGGCTGTGCCTCAGCTGCTTGTTCAGCGCCGCAGTTCAGCGACCTCGTTCGGCCCACATTGTTGTGCAGTGCCGTCGTCGTTGACGGCAACAGTGAAGAAGCAGCATTTTGCCGCTGGGAATGTTCCGCAATCATTGAAGGCCCTGCGCAACGAATGGGCGATAAAATGTATCCTTCAATAGAGCCCCCCCCCATATGTTTCCTCCAACAGAGACCCCCGCCCCATATGTATCCTCTCCAACAGAGCCCCCCCCCCTCCACCCCCAAAAGTATCCTCCAACTCCAACCAACGTTCCCCCTCCTCGCCTCAGGGTGTGATTGGAAATAGAAGCCCCTCTATATGAGGCCCCCCCTCAAGGGGGTTATTGGAAAAATAGAAGCCCCGGGGCGTCTACTAGAAGATTACGATAATTCGCTTTAACAACAGCACTCACTTGCGGCCAGCAATTGTTTGGCGTTTGATCCCGCATCGTTCGCAATTTTTGCAGTCAATCGATCGGTTGCACTGATCCAAACTCCGTTCACTCTCTCAGGATGAAAATACCTAATAAGGGCACCAACAAATCATTTACAAAAACAGAAATCACACATTTTGGCACTTTTTAAATTGAGCCACTCACTTGCATTTGTTGCCGTACGTACACTTCTTCGCGTACGGGCACAGCTGCGCGTTGAGCGGCGTGTGCGCAAACGTCAAAAATTGTTCCAATTTGGGCCCTCGTCGCCCCAGGGGATCGTCCGGTGGCATGAACCTTAAACAAGTGATCAGTGACTGATCAGTGCCATCAATGGATGGTTTGACTGGGGTTGGCACTGTCCCCAAAATTTTCTGACGCCAACGGCACACGCACTTTCCGTCCACAAAACTGTACATCAGCAACAAATTGTCCACCACCGCGCGCCATAGCGGATTCTCGCGCACCAAATCACGATACTCGTCGTTGGACACGATCACCGCTTGCTTGTCGGCGGCCGTCTTCAAAATGTAACGGTCGTCGTGGCACACAATGCGTCGTCCGCCTCTGAAATGGCACAGATGAAAAAGGATGGACAAAAGGATTTAACAGGATTTCGGACTTTTGTGGCCTGGAATTCCGGATTTCGGACTTTTTAAGAATTACCCTGACCTTTTTTAAATAGGTTGAAAAGCAGAGCGGCTTCTTAATTAAGTAAGCAAGCCTCTTTTTAAGTGGGGGGAGAGGGGGGGGGCGGTGAGAATATAGCTCCCGGGGCTTTAATACAGAAGATACTGATTCCGAAATCGGGCTTTTTCGGTATCCTAACCAGTGATGCAACCGGATGCGTCCGGTTCTAATCCCGGGGACCTTCATTTTCGGATCCGGTTCCATCCCTGATCCGGCAAATCCATCCATTCCCGTCTTTCTTATATATCCGATCAGTTTTGCTTGTCTGTGACTGTCTGATCAACTCACACTCGCCTGCTCGGTGTCCACACGAGCCGTCGTTGGGCCTCCAGCTCGAGCAGTATGTGCTGGTCCACAATGGGCGAGTCCGCGCGGGGCTGCTCCCGGCGAAAGTGTGGCACGAACACCAAAATGTCGCTGTGGCCGCGATTGGCAAAGAATTGGACACATTCGCGGATGCCAACGCAGGAGAACACCGTTTTGTTACCGTGGCTAAATATTGAAAATATGCATGCCACAGTTATCGCATTTTTGAGGAGACGCTATTTTTTATGCCACTTTCACCAAGGAGAGGGGGGTAATTATAGGGGGGAGAGGCTCTAATTCGGGGGGACGCTTTAATTTAGGGAGGCTATTTCAACGGGGTATTTTATAATTTTTACTCACTATAATAGAATTATGGCTTTTAATTAATTTTTTTTTGCGTTATTTAAATATATCCCTTGCGGGCTTTGGAGTGGTTGTTTCGATGGCTCAGTGGTTAGTTCTGTCTGATGACTTTTCTCTTCTCCTTTGTCCATGGTTCTATTCCCTCCAGCGCATAGTTGATTTCTAATTGCTCTTCACACAAAAAGTGGCTTTTGGAATTGCAGAATTGCGCTAAACTAACGGCACGGATAGGAACTCCGTGAATGGCGTTAAATTTATGCTCTCTGTTCTCCGTGTTCCTTTCACATTTTTTTTTTCATTTCGTTTTAATTAAGCCTTATTTTGTGGCACTTTCTCTGACAATTCCAACTCAATGGCACCGGTCGGTGTCTGTGTGTGAGTGATCCAAAATGGATCAATCAGTGGCATTGGGTAATATCAGGGTTGGTTCCATATTCTGGAATTTTTAAATAGAACCCCCCTCAGTACTTGGAAAATGACATAAAATCTGACCTAAAATTGATTTTTATTTTTAGTTGATTTGTGAGCATCCCTCAAATAGAGCCCCCCCCCCGCGCCAACTGACGTCATCGCAATGTTGCTGCCGTCCAACACAATTGGTCGCAGCTTCTTCGACTGCTGGTGTTGCGGTTGGTCCGCCGTCCTTTGCTGCTCCGCCTTTTGGCGTTGTTGTGCCACGGGCGTTGTTCGCCTGGGGGCACCGTTTGCGGCGGCGCACGGCGACGGCAGCGACTGACGGCGCTGCTGTCGATCCAACTTGATCAGTTCACCAAGCACGAGGTCCTTGAAAAAGAATTACAGTATTTTTGCTTATGTAGTACAAGCCCGGGGCTTCTATTTTTTCAATATACCCGTCGAGAAGGGTTTTACTGGAGGAGGAACTTCTTTTAGTGGCACTTTTTTATTGGATGGGGCAACTATTTGTTCATATCCCCTAGAGAGAGAGGCGTCTATTCAAAGGAGAGGGGGGGGGGGTATTGGAGAGGGGGCTTCAATTCTCATCTATTCGACTAGAGGGGGGGGCTTCTATTAGAGAAAATACGGTTCTCCCTATTTCCGATGCCAACAAACACTGGCGGACAACAACCAACCACCTGTTGATGCTGTTCTTTGCCGCCGGCGGATCCCAAATGTTGCAGCACCGTGCGCAAGTCGTTTTCCGTGTAGCCAAGTCGCGTGGCGAACTCCAACAGTTGCGCATCGACCGGCGAAGAATTTTGCAGCGAAGTCGTCGTCGGATCAGCGACCATTGCGTCGGCGGTGTCGCAGCCGTTTTCCGCGCTCAGCGTCAGTCGCTGTCGCAATTCTTCCGCTTGGCCGCCGCACGAGCTGCAGTCGCTGGTCTCACGCGACAGCACCAAATGCTGCTGTTGCTCACCTTAACAACAATGATCATTTCGTTCAGGGAGCAGCAAAACGCAATAGAGAGGCATGGAAAAGTTGGCACCAAAATTGTGCCAATTTTAAAACAATTTTTGTCCAACAGATTGTACGAAAACAGTGTTTTTAATGGCACTCAAACTACGAATTTAGATTTTTTTTCAACAAATCTCGTTAAATCCTTTGTCGGCATATTTCCTCTCACCGTCTGAACAGCTTGAGTAGCACGAGTCAACCAACGAACTGGCACTTGCTGTGCCACCGCCCGTTGTTGTCGTTGTCGGTGATGGCACTTTTTGCTGTTGGATGGGCAGACTGACGCGTTGCTGAACAACCACCGGTGACCGAATTGGTGGGCATGAAGAAATGCCATGGTCAGATTGGAGGGAATCGGTGGCAAAAAGCAACGGATGATCGGCACAGTGTTGAGCCGCCACCTGTGATTAGGCATGTCTTAGTTAAACTCCAAAGTGCCCGATCCGCTGATGGCTGTTTCGCATCATTTTAAATTTTATGCCCAATAAATTGGTGTGCCGGCAAAAGCTAATCATTTGAATATCCTCTGATCCCACTAAACGGTGTGCCAACCACCATTAAATGTGGCAACCGCATGATTTCAATCAATTCAATCCCCTATTGCTACTAAATGATGGGCCAAACGCCAAAATCCAAAAATTTTAAAATTGCATTGATCCCACTAAACGGTGTGCCAACCGAAGTGGACGGTGCCATTTCCGCCAATTGCTTTGGCAAAACTCTCCGCAACGGCGCATGTTGGCGAGTGCCATGCTGCTGCTGCTGTTGCATGGATTGTGGCGAGCTAATGATTGATGGATGAAGATGGATATGAGTTATTTATCTGCTGCTTGCCAAATGACGACGACGACACAAAAGCGGCGACAAAGGCATTTTTGTGCCTACAAAAAATGAAAAATAAATATGGACGGCCCAATGAATGATTGGATATGTTAAGCGGTCATAAAATATTGGACATTTTAAAGGAATCAATTAGTGGAGCGGAGAACGGAGGATATGATCGGATTAAAGGATTAGTGGGATCAGGAGGAATGCGCGGGAGGAAATTAATTAATTATTGTAATACAGTAAACAAATGATTAATGGTCGTCTGGCAGAAATAAAAGATTCCAAACAACACATTGGAATAATGTTTTTTTGGTCAGGAGAACAATCCAAAAGATGAATTTGAATAATTCGGACGACGATCAAAATTATCATAGCTACCCTATATATTCGATGCTAATGTCGAGGATAAGCGGGGGGATATTGGGGGGGGGGGTATTGGAGCTTTGCTGGGCCCCGGGGGAGGGGGGAGCGGGTTTAGTTTCCTAATAAGCATTTTTGTGTGTGCATAGGGAGGGGGGATAAACTACGCAAAAGGTGGGGGACGCAAAGGGGTGACGTAAAGGGGGGGGGATAATGGGCGCGGTGGCAACGACCGATTTTGCTGACGGAAGGACGGTTTTCCGCCGCCGCCGCCGCCACGGAGGCCCCCGTCGTGCGCAAATTAATCAAATTGCGGGCAAAACAAAATACCTATGGCTTTTTTAAGGCGGTAAAAAATTCCCAATTCTTTAACGTTGTCCGTTGTAAGTGTAATTTTTACGGGCGAAAAATTAGCGATTTTTGAGAATTTTCCGAAGAGACGCCAAATGAGGCAGAAATGGTCCCAACCCCAAGCCTCGTCCAAATCATCGAATTAGGAAGTGAACAAATTGATCGGAGAGAGAGAGAGAGAGAAAAGAGAGAGAGAGAGAGAGAGAAGAGAGAGAGAGAGAGAGAGAAGAGAGAGGGAGAGAGAAGAGAGAGAGAGAAGAGAGAGAGAGAATAGAGAAAGAAGAGAGAGAGAAGAGAGAGAGAAGAGAGAGAGAGAGAAGAGAGAGAGAAGAGAGAGAGAGAGAAGAGAGAGAGAGAGAGAGAGAATGCTGAGTGATCTGACAATTATGCCACTTGAGCTGTGGTGAAATTGGCCCTTGTCTCCGGTCCATTTGCCCTGCGGGGGAGTTGAAGCGCCTCAAGGCCGAGGCGCTTTTCATTTGCAGTCAGTCAAATATGGAATCTCTAATAAAGTGAAACCCCACTTTCGATGATTCATTCCTTCGAAGCATTTTGAAGCGCATGAAAAGGAGGAGGAAAATATGGGGAGAGATGGGACGGTTCTTTTTTTGCTGCTGCTGGCCAAAAGAATGGATGGGCGGGCAGCAGACGGTGGGACATACAAAGAATGGCCAAAATGAGCAAAAGGAATCGGAGGGGGGAAATGAACGAATTGGGGGGGGGGTGGACAACATACTCCGCTGGCGGGGATGGGAATTATTTAAATAAAGAGAATAATTGCATTATGGGACGACGGATGGGGAGGGGGGGGGACGTGGAGGGGTGGACTTGGCGGAGGACGGGGAGGGGACGCAGGACGGGGGGGGCGGGACTGGGGG
>JAKKIK010000926.1:0-21300 GCA_024500135.1 Heterodera carotae | reverse complement strand
GTCGCTCATTCATTGCCTCGTACATTGAGGTGATCCAAGGGGCAAGGAGAGGGGGCAGGGGGTACCGATCAGTGATCAGATATGGTCGCTCATTCATTGCCAATCAATAGCATTTTTCGTCTCATTGTCAGGCAATGCAACATGCTCTTCGTATGCCCCAATGCCGCGTGGTCCCTTTCTTCGGTTCTTTCCTTTACGATTTGTACTCAATTGTCAATGATTTGCCAAACATTTTGATCATCGGAAATGACGGAGAGACTGATAAACTGAAGGTCTTTGTGATCGGCCTTTAGCAGCTGATTCTTTTATTCAGTTTTTGCATGATTTGAATGGAGAAGACCATTTCTCGTCCAAAATCGGAGTCGGAGGACTTTTGAACACGGATAAAATCAATTTGGTACGTCTCCATCTTCCCGCATTTTTTGCATTTTTTGTTTTTGGATAGGTTTGTTTGATTCTGGACAATTTGGAGGTTTTTCATCGGCACCATCGCAATGTATGCCATAAATGCTGGCCTTGGCGATTCGTTCATTGTTCCCGGACCTTGGCCAATTTAGCTTGGGCATTATGTGCAGCCGAGCGACAGTTTGGCCAATGGGGGCTTCGTTTCGGCAAATGACGTCTCTCCGAGCAATGCTAACAATGTTAGCAGCGGCAACAATAATAGCAGTGTGCCAAATGTGACGGCAATTCTTAACGGCGCAGGGAATGCCAATGGCAATGTGATTGGCGCCAAAATTAAATTCGAATTCAAAAGCTCTTTTGGCAGAATGTTACGAGCACCTCAACCAGTGCAGTGCATCCTCATACGCAGCAGCAAACCCATGCCGACACTGTTGACACTGGAACCCCCAAACTGTCAACCACCAGTCAGCAGCAAACGCCTGAACCAAAACTTTTCGAACCGGTCCAACAGATTAGCGGGGCAGCACATGGCGTAACACTGGTATGAAAATGATGTTAGCTAACTGATCAGTCCAAACTGGTGACTATTAGTGATCGGAATTAAATCCTCTCTTTTTTTTAAAGATCCCTCTAAATACCGCAACATTCGACTTGGACATGGTGACGGCAATCAGCAGAAGATGTTATACTGCTTTTTTTGTGTGTGTAGATACAACGTATTCAGCATGGGACGACCGTGATTCATTATGACCCGGACTCGGGGCGCAGTGTGCTGTGCCGACTTCGCTTGGACGCCGCCTGTGCCAACGTCGTCTGGCAGAGGTCGTCAAATTCACCAATAAGACGCTTTTGAACCAGCCAATCTTATGGGAAAAGATCACTGACTGATCGCTCTCATTTTATTCGTTTCTTTGAACTCACAGAATTTTTTACGGCCGCGATGTGCGCGATAAGGAAATGATCGCCGTGGCGAAGGCAAGCGCAAATTTGCAGGTAGCGGACGCCGCCATCATTAACCGCGCGCAAACGTCACTTAGTCCGCGTCCGTCCGGCGCAGGTGCGTAATTGGTCAGGGATTGAATTCTTAAGAGATAAACAGTTAATTTGTGACTATTTAAAATATTTTTTAAGCACTGATAACTCTCGATGAAGGCTTTCTTAACACTTCGTACATTAAAGCAATCGATCTGGTTGACTCTTATGACTTGGACATTGAAGCTATTTATCGTCGGCACAGTGTGGAGGAAATGAGTGTATGGAGAAGGGCGGTCGGCATATCCGCCCATATTTGGACTTCATTTTTAGGTGCCGGTTGAGTGTTGGACCCTCAACTTTGGATGCTCTATTAATGACAACGAATTTCTTTACTTTTTGGCACCACAGCAAATTGCTCACTACTGGATGGGACTGGACAAAGCAAGAATGATCATCAATCGGATGCTGATCATCCGTCTCTAATCCCAAATGTCTTTGAAGGTGATCAAGCGACTTCAGGATCAGATGCGAAACCCGGACCGTCGCGTGTTGTGGCTCAAAAGACTTTACCTGCAGTTGTGGACTGAGCAGGAGCACCAGCGGGGCGAGGCCAGCATCAGTTCATGCACAAGCAGCAGCGGAGCAGGTTAGCCGACTGATCATCGATCAATGAGTGCTAATTGTTTTGTTGCCCTATTCGCCCCTCCCCGACTGATCATCGATCAATGAGTGCTAATTGTTTTGTTGCCCTATTCGCCCCTCCCCGACTGATCATCGATCAATGAGTGCTAATTGTTTTGTTGCCCTATTAGCCCCTCCTCTGATCGGCTTCAGCAACCCTTGCCCTTCGTCCTATCCTCCGCCATTCTGCCCGCCCTCTGTCGTCCCGGTGCCCATTTCTTCGACTGCCGCTGAATTTCCAATGGCTTCGCGGCGACTGGGGCCGCGTCCCGTCGACGCTTTGCAAGCCTTTGGGGGTCGTGTGGAAAAGTGGAAAAGTTTGGGGGTCAATCAAAGCTCCGTTGGGCCTCCGTATTCTCCGCATGGACGTCCCATCGACTCGTCACCGTCCACGGAGGGCGGTGGACGGTCAAAGAGTCGACTTCGACAAATGACCATCGCGGTCACTCGCCGCGTGAAGAGAAGCAGCAACAGCCGCGACTGCTCCAGAAGCACAAGTCCGGCACCACAATCGCCAATGGTAATTGATCACTCTGAGGACGGCACTTTGTGCCCTTTTTGCATTTCTTCACCGAGTCCATCCCATCTAAAGGTCCGTCCGCCGTCAATCAGAAGTCAGCTTAGCAGTCAAAGTGGTCTGTCTGCTGCTCTGTTCGTTCATCTTTGGAGCATTTTGCCAATGTTTAGGCCCCCCTGGCCCCCACAGTCCGCTTCCTTATCTGTTAAAGCCTCGGAGCGGATTTGAGTCCGCGACAGGCACTGCACTTTCGGATGCTGGTGACTTGGACTCTTTGTATACACCCCGCTCCCGGACGCCCACTACGAGTTCATATGGAGGCCGATCAGTCGGTGGGCGGTCAATCAAAGTATGATGGATGTGATTTGTCAATTTTTTATCGGTTTCCACGATGCGCAATTTTGACCAATTAAATAATTCTATTGATTCTAAGATCAATGCTTTAGTCGTGGCGATCGCGCGGCGGAGAGACGCCCAATTCGGGTTCGATCTCATCCAGTGGCGGTGGGCCGATGTCGGGCGCTTTGCTGACCACATCCGGCAAAGAATACCAGGAGAGACCGATCACTTTTACGGTGACCATGGCGGCCTTTGACCTGTGGAATGTTTGTTCTCCTTCTAAGGAGTTTGTGGAGCTGTTCCGCCTGTTTTCCACCCGAATGCGCAAGGATCTCAAGGATTTGTTCCAAGAATTTGTGATCGCCGCTCATTCGAGCGCCAATTCGCACGTGCCGCCTAAGCGTGCCACAAGCGCGGACTGTAAGTCGTCGTGTAGCCCACGCGTGCAGTCACGTCTTGAGTCCGTAAGTGATGTCATGGCATGCCATGGACAGAAACAATTCGAATTTGCGGCAAATCCCCCAAATCGGCAGATGAGCAGCTACCCGACATGCGTCGAATTCGTCCCGGACGACATTTTAACCAGGAACAGCGCCTTACACATGTGCCAACTGAATGATAAACAACAGAAAATTTACAATGCACTGGCACTGGCCAGTGTGTGCTCCTCCGCCCCCATGGACACTTCGCGCAATTCGGTGACAGCCAATTAAAACATTGCTTTATTTAATTGCATTTTATGCGTTCAGTTTTTGACCCCAGCATCGCTGAAGCAGTTCATTTGCACTCAGCAGGTCAAATGAACATTCATTCACAAATTAACAGCAATCTTGTCATGATAATACAAACAAACAGATGGAATACGTCGACGAACAATACGCACAGAAGCTGATCCAAGAGCACGAGCCGGACCCAATTTGCCGTGCAAAGCAACTGATGTCCTTCGAGGGTTTTGTACGCTTTTTGTGCGACCCAATCAATTACGCAATTGTGCCGGAGCAGATAAAGCTGCCGGAAGAACAGCTCCAACATCCGGTGATTTTGGACGAATAGTCAAATGATCAGACATTCGCTAATGCTAAGTTTTTGACCGGCAATTTGTTTTATCTCCCATTTTTTTTTAGCTGAGTTATTATTACATTTGTTCCTCTCACAATACTTATCTGATCGGCCATCAGCTAAAAGGCGAATCGTCCACTGAAATGTACCGACAGGTCGCCTTAACACTTTTATTGGCGCCTTCGGACTAATCACATTTCTTTTTCTCTCTCTTTCTCTCAGTTTAGGTTTTGCTGACAGGTTGTCGCTGTGTGGAGTTGGACTGTTGGGACGGCGATGACGGATTGCCGTTGATTTACCATGGGCACACACTGACCACGAAGATCGGTTTTAGACAGGTAGGGGACACATTTCCTTTTGGATCAAGCGTGTTTAGATCACTTCACCATGATAACAACCAATTAGCAAGAATGCCAATCCGTCTCAGGTGGTGGATGTGATCAAAACGAGTTGTTTTGGAAGCAGTGATCTGCCAGTGATCCTCTCAATTGAGAACCATTGCTCCCTCCAGCAACAGTCCAAAATGGCACAAATGTTTCGCACGGCATTTGGCGACCGATTGGTCACTTCCTTCCTTTTTGACGCCGATTACAGCGACTGTCCGCAATTGCCTTCGCCATGGCAACTTCGCAACAAAATCATCATAAAGGTGATCGTCCACACTGCATTGTTTAATCAATTGTCACCGAAATCAGAATAAGAAAATGATTGCGGAACCATCGGCCGGTATTTATACCACACAAATTGGGCTGGACATTCATGGGCCCGATGATCGAGGCGAATTGGTGTTCGGCGGAGTGCAGATGTCCAATCACTGCTCAGATGGCGAAATAATGGACAGCGGCGTGTCCAGAAAAGGATCATATGAGTCGTCTACCATCGACGACGTGGACGAGGACGAAGAGTTGGACCAGTATTTGGACGAGGAAGATGACGACGTGCCGACGGAGACGGACGCGGAGACGCGGACAGAAGGTGGAAGGCAATGGAGCTGAAGCAGGGGTGGTCACGGACACGGACAATCCACGGATATTCCCGGACCCGGATATGAACCCTACGGATATATCTGGACCCGTATATAAACCCTACAAACCGGACCCGGCCGGATATTAAAATGTGTATCCGTGACCACACCTGGGCTCAAGTGTTCAATGACGGCATTTCAGCTGGCGGCATTTCCCCACTGAAAATGCACATGATACCGATCATCAAAACATCACTTTCCTCTTCTTCCAATCGCAGACCCAGCAACGAATCAATGAACAGTTTTGTCAGCGATCGGACGAGGTGACTGACTGATCGATCATTCTTATCGTCGTAATATATCCCTCCCTTTTTTCTCTAAGGGTGGTCCCATTAAGTCATGTGGCCGGTGCCATCAGTAGCATCGCCAGTCCCATCGCGAGTCGGCGCATTTTACTCGAAGGAGGCGCAAATTTTTGCGAAAGCGAGCGAAAGAAAGTCGAACGGAATGTGCAGAGGTCGGAATTTATTGTATACATACATATTGTAAAAAACCTGACCAAATATTTGTTCCCTAATTTCACTTTCAGCGCACGCCGATATGCCCCCGGGGGCCAACATGCCAATTTGGGACGTCGAGGATCGACATTCACTACAACAACGGCGGCAATTACGCGCGCCTCCAACAATGGCAACCAAATTGCACCCGAACTGTCCGATTTGGTCATTTACATGCAGGCAATTAGGCAATCAACGAGCTTATGACCCATTGTTTTTCCCTTTGTCAGGCGGTGAAATTCAAAGGGTTTGTAGTGACCACAACGGAAGTGCCCGCCAGGGACACGCCCGGCGGCGGCGAAAGTGTTGGCCCCGCAAGCGGAGAACTGCGGCCATGCTCAAACAGGTCATATTCGGGCACCAACATTTTTGTTTGTCCAAAAACTGGATATTTTTGATCGGTTGCCATTCGAATGAATTCGGACTAAATCAAATGTGTGCCCGCCCATCCATCCATTCACAGTTTTGCCGGCATTCCTCGAATGCGCTCCCAGGCCCCGTCAATGCTTAGTTCGTATTCCGCCACCGTTTCCGCCGGCCCTTCGACCGGTGGCGCCACTGCACAGCCTCGACGTCTGCTGAAGAGCACCAATTTACAGACCACCTCAACTGAGCCAACAAATCGCTTGCAGGCAAATGAAAACAAAACACTTTTGACGACAATATTCGACATTATTAAACTTAAGACAAATGCGCAACCGAATGAAAGGAGCGGCACGGACGGAGACATCGCGCAGCAACCGTTTCAGTATCATTTGCAATTGTTGCCCGAAAACGCAACATCGACGGCACCCGGCCCGGAGATGGCCATATCTCCGCAACAGAATGGTACAATTTATGCTATGAAAAGCAGCAAAAGCGTCACTTCTCCAAATTCAACAGCGTCTTGCTATCAGGTGGGATGCTGGGACGTGGGATACCTCTTTATTCTACCCCTCCCTCCCCCCGAGGGGTACCTCGTTCTATCCCCCCCCCCCCGAGGGGTACCCCTTTATTCTACCCTCCCTCCCCCCCGAGGGATACCTCTTTATTCTCCCCCTCCCCCCCCCCCCGAGGGGTACCCCCTTATTCTACCCTCGCCCCCTTCCCTTGGATATGTCCCTTGGTGGGAGGTGCACATGCATTGATTGATTGGAAGTGCATAGAAGTGACTGATCAGCTGTGCCAAATTATTGCCATTTGTTAAAAAAGGCGAAAATCATTTAAGGTCTCCTCTCTGACAGAGGCTTCTGCCCGCAAATTGTGTCGTAAACATCCGCAGAAATGCATCAGGTTATTCGCTTTTAAATATTTAGTAGAGCCAATCAACAAGTCCATCAGTTATACACGCAATCACATAATGCGGACATACCCCGGGGGAATGCGCATTGATTCGTCCAATTTCAACCCGCAACAGTTACTCGAGTTCTGGCAGTGCGGCCTTCAAATGGTGGCATTGAATTACCAAACTTCCGACGTTGCGATGGCGGTTTGCTTTGCCCCGCATTTTGGGGCATGTTAAACAACGGCAGAATTGCAGGTGAATGCTGCAATGTTCGAGCAGTTCGGCAGTTGTGGCTATATGTTGAAGCCGCGGGCTATTTGGGACGCTTCCCATCCGTTGTTTGGCAAATTCAACCCATTTTCTAAGGCGAGAATCTTTGCCATAAGATTAAAAGTGCCAAAACAAACAATGCTTTTCGCCTCAAGGAGCTTTCTTTGTGTCCGGCACTGATCCTGCAGCTGACCGTTATCTCCGGACAGTACCTTCAGAATCCGGCCGGCCCTTCCGCCGCCAGTCCCTTTTTGGAGATCGAAGTCATCGGCGTGCCGGCTGATTGTGCCAAGGAAAAGAGCAAAATGGTCAGAGAGTAGTGATCAGTCGTAGCGATGAATTGCAGTTCAATTAAGGTCGGACGAAACGGGGTCAACCCAATGTGGAACCACTCGTGCACCTTTCGCATCGTTTTCGCCGAGTTGGCATTCATCCGTTTGTCGGTGTGCGACGGTGCGGCCAATGGACGTGTTATGGCTCAGCGGGTGGTCGCGGTGCGCTGTTTGCGTCCTGGCTACCGGCATTTACCGTTACGCACTCCGAGCAACCAGCAGTTGGAGCAGTCCTTCCTATTCATTCGGTTGATGCCTAAAGGCGGTCAAAACCCCCAAGCTCCTTCCTAATTGGGCAACATCTTAAGCACTCGCTTCGAGCAGGAGGAGCACATTTACCTGCATGACGAGGACCTTTGGCGCCATAACGCCGCGGGGGGAGGCAGTCCGTTCTCGGCACAGCATTCGCCCCACTCCGCTTGTTCCGCCTCCCATCAGTTGCCGCCGCACCATGCGGCACATGGCCCGTCGGGTTATGAGCCCGAACTGATCTACCAGGTGCTCAAGTTGGAGCCCGAGGCCAATGTTAAGGTGAGTCCAACCAGGCAAAGGCACCAACCAACAATAGTATCAGTCAGTTAGGGGGATGTGTCCAGCAGGGACGGTACACACGAAATGTACGCGGCCGGAGCAGGTCGTCCCTCCCCCCTCTCCCGCCGAAGCAGGTTGTTCCCCCCTCCTCCTCCGCCGAAGCAGGTTGTTCCCCCCCTCCCCTCCTCCTCCGCCGCAGGTTGTTCCCCCCCTCCCCCCTCCCCCCTCTCCCGCCGAAGCAGGTTGTTCCCCTCCCCCCCCCTACCTTGCCTGAGCAATTGCATATTGTTTTGTCAGCAGGCTATGTGATCAGAGCAATGTAATTGTCATTTCTTACTTGTGTTTCAGCCTCTTTCCATTCTCCGTCGTCAGATTTTCATTATTCGTATCATTGGGCTGTTCTCGGACGACACTCCGATCATTGTGCACGCCGAATCCAGCAGCACAGTGCGAACCATAATTCAAATGGTATAAATATTTTTGGCCAAAATTAGGAGCATTTTTGAAAGATTTGTTTTGTTTAGGCACTTGTAAATGCGGGAAAGGCGGCCGAAAATGCGGACGATTACATTTTGTTCGAAGAATGCGTTTCGCAGCCGCTCAGTTCGCCGTGCGCCGACAATGCGCCCCAACAGCAGCAAGGCGTCATTTTGCCTTCTCAAAGCTTGGCTGTTGAGCTCATCAGCAGTGAAAGTGTGCCAATGCTTCTTCTTGTTAAGCTTGCTAATTTCTGTTCAGCGACTGCAATTCCATGCGCTTCCCTTGCCGCAATTGACGCCCAGCGAATGTTGCCCCACTGCGAGCCCATTTTGGACGCAGTCGCATGTTGGAACGGATCCGCAAGGCGTTTCCATCTGCGCAAAAGGAACGCGGTCGGTGGGAATGGAGGGGTAAAAAGGGTCAAATAATTGTTATTTGTCTATTTCAGGACGCCTGCGGACGTGCCGGACTTTTCTCTTCCATTATTAAGGGTTCTCAGCCAAGCGGCGGCGGATTGGGCGGTGTCCCATCAGCCTCGATGATGTCTATCGGATCCGCTCCTCCGCGCAAACCCATCGGGCACAGTATCGCATGCTGTGACCAACAACAGCCAAATAAATTCGGCAGTGGCCAACTGCACGGACGACCCATCGACGTGGTCGAACCATTGGGAACGATAACCGCCGGAGGGGGAGGAGAACGTTTGGAGCCAGGTGGGCAATGGGATTTGAATGTTATGGCGCACATCCGCCCTTATGGCAACAACGGATCAAAGAACAGTCATCAAAACATTAAAATGGTTGCCCTACAAGGTCTGCTGCCAATGTACATATTCATTGAAGCACGAAATGATTGGAATCGGATATTCGATTAAATGGACACGAACTTCTAAATTCTTTTCGATTTTTGATTTTACACTGAATTCGAACAATTCTGTAAAATTTCCGCTTATAATGTTCTTCCGAACATGTTCAAATTCCAAACTTATTTTTGAACAATAAAGCGGAAGGGATGCATCCACGTGCCAAATCAATGGGTGAGACCTTTTTGGTGTGCGTTCACAACATCTCCGACAACCACCCTTATGCCATTTTGCGCACCAGCATCAATAACACCGCACGTGATGTCATTAAACAGGTGTTTTGTTGATGTCAGTGGACGATTTGCAATTTATGACCGATCACCTCCATCTGTTTCCAATTCCAACAGATATTTGCAAAAACCCAATGCTATGATGTGGACTTGGACGATTATGCGCTGGTGGAAGAAATCGTTGTGGGGGGACAACAACGGACAGAGCCCAACAATAGCAGCAGCAGGGGCGACATTGGCACAGTTGGGACCACAAAACAGCAGGCAAAATTCCGCTTGTTGGAACCCGAAGAAAACATTTGGAAAGTGCAAAGTCGGTGGAGCGGCACTTCGGCACGTTTTCTGCTGGAGAGACGGGATCAGCAGGTGGCCAATTAAGGAAAGAGTAACAAATGGATCGATAATTTAGAAGCCCAGCAAAAGGGTGAGGAGCCCGCTGTTCTACTCATCCATGCCCTCGTGCTGTCTGATGCCGACCATCTTCAATAACATCGGCTCACCGTTCGGTGCCGGCCCCTCCGCCGCTTCGCCGATTCTGTCCGCCCCCGCGTCGGTGCCCTCCTCGGCCCGTCACGCGGAAGGAAGCGGCGCGGGTCCGTTAGCGCCGCTACGCAAAATTTCATTGTCTTCCGTGCGCTCTATTCAAATACCAAAGCTGCGCAATGCCCGTTTCGGCAAATCGCTAACACTCGACGGCGGAGGTCAGAACAGACATAAAGACTCAATGGAACGGAACTGAAACGATGCGGATTTGAAATAAACGAAGATGACATAAGGACCTTCAATTGGGCTGGCTCAAATTTTGGACACCGAAAATTGGGCATCAATCGAAAAAATTGACAATGTCACCAAGATTCCGGATCCGGTCGTTTTCATCGTAAGACATTATGTTAAACTTTTGTTGTTTTCGCGCCGTTTTTATGACAAAAATGATTTTTTGACCGAATATTCGAATTCGAGGCCGAAGTTCTGATTCATTCAAAATCCAATTATTAGGGGTCGATTTTCTTTTTTGTTGTTCAGAACTTACATACTAGGGTTGTCCACGGCCGGTTTTAAACCGAGGGTACCGGTTTTCGGTTACGGTTTTGCCACCCCCGGTTTTCGGTTTTTGGCCGACCCCCGGTTTTCGGTTTTCCGGTTTTTAAAAAATACATAATTTTTGCTTAAAAAATTTAATGCTTATAATAAGTTAATTGTGAGATTTTGATGGAAATCAAAGGGACCAAGTTTCCCCTCTTGCATTTTCAATTATTTATCCATAAATCTCATCATTAGGGGTCTATTTTTCAAACCGAAACGGGTCAGTTTGGCACCCCCGGTTTTCGGTTTCGGTTTTCAGCTCAAAAAACCCGGTTTTCAGTTTTGGTTCGGTTAACCGACCGTGGACAACCCTACATATTACCATACGCAGCGGAGGGTGTAATTTTCAATTTAAAAAACTCATTTAAAACATGTTTTTAGATGTTTCCATAGCCGCTGATCTCTCAAATTCGATATTCATTTGGCTCAATTCCGAGACCCTGATCAAATTCAAATAAAAATAAAAAAGTCGAAAATCCAATTTTGATTTTGAGATTTCTGAAATCTGTTCTATAAAGTTCCGAAAACAGGTTGCGTGAAATGAAATCCCCGCTTTTTTTCCCAGCCAAAAATGCGAGGAATCGGGGGATTTTATTCACGAAATTTGTTCATATTTAGCAGGCGTTAAATTTTTAATTCAATCAGGCATATCTAAATATTAATTGAAAATGCCAAATATCAAGAACTGGTTTTATTGAATTTCATGCATATATGTACAATAAAACTTTAGGACCATAAATATTAATTTCGTAGAATTGGATCCGCTTTCAGAATTGGGCAAAAAGGATATTGGATTTGAGATCAGCAACCCTGAAACACCTAGAACATATTTTAAGGGTTTAGGCCAGAGCTTCCATTTGACCTTATCTGTAAGATTTGTCCTTATTTCAGCTCTTTACCCTTATTTGTTGTCTTATTTTTATGAATTTCAGGGGAAAATCCTGATTTTATGCATATTTTTGAAATAAAATAGCTGTTAACAAGATTCACTAATATTCAAAAAAAATTTCCCCTGTGGTGCATAAAGTACCGCAGGATCAATTCTACGATTTCAGCTCTGGTTTTATTCTGTCTTATTTTTGAAAGCCCAACGAAAATTCCGATCAGCGGCCTCGAAAACCTACTGAAAACATGTTTATTCAATACTTTGAAAAAATTAAAATTTTTTCAAAAAAGGGGGGCTACCATCGGCAGTATTACCGTGTAAATAAGACGGAAAAAAGGACTAAATCAATTGTATGACAAAATTTTCAAGTGCATAAAATGTAATTAAATGCAAATGCCCATCAAATTATAGTAGAAAATAATTGGATTCTCATGTTTATCGAATAGATCACTAAAAACAAATGAAGCGAAAATCAATTGCTGGGTTTGCGTATGATTGCACATTAATATTTGGCCAGAGGGTATACATATGTAGACCAGTGGGCGTAGCCTGAAGGACGGACTAAAACAAATTGTTTTTTTTTGGTACAAAAAAATTGGCGATTGATTGCATGGCTGGGAAAGTTAATTTGGTGGGAAAAGGCAAATGCCTTCTGGGTACGCGCCACTGATTAAGTCATCTCTGATCGACTGACAGTTTGGCCACTTCGTCGCGAATGGTCTGCGTAAGCTCCCGTTTGAGACTTTGCAGCTCGTTGGAGATTCGGTCCATAAGTTCGGCCTTCATCTGATCCCAATCGTTCGAAGTGATCGGCGCCTTTGCCCGGGCTTCGGCGGCATTCGCATTGTCGTCACGCGTTGCTGCTGAAGCCTGACCATTCACTGGAGCGTTATTTGCTGCTGAGGATGGTGCAGCAGAAATGGCACCGGCAGTCACTCGCGTCTCTGCTGCTGCTGCGTTGGCATTTGCATCGTCTTGGCTGGACAACGATGACACGCTGGGGATTCTGTAAATGGTTATCATTTTTATAAAAAAAGCACTTCCGGGTTATGTCACCCTCGTGAAAAAATTCTAACTTTTACTATGGGGTTCTCAAGTGAGGGCATTGGTGTTCGTTTTGACATATGATGACAACTAATCATAGATAGAGCACTTCGCACAAAATCTTAGACTTCTTCACGACATACAAATTTTTTTAAAGTCATATAAACATTCTTCCAAGATCTCGGTTTAGCTGACCACGAACCCGATTTTGAATTTGAAATATTAAAGCAAGTCTCAGTAGTTAATTTTTGGTTAAAACTTTCTGATCAGAGCGGTGATTCAGAAAAATGAAGTTTAATGAAATATTAAATATTATTAAGATATTTGTACTTTAAATCTTTTTTTTTGTTTGTAAAAAGTCATGATTTGTGGCAGAAATTTGCGAGCCGGACATTTGAGGCCCCAGCCAAAATCGGAATTTGCGGTCCGACTTTTGCGGACGAGATATTTGGTTAATTAAGTTTAATCACAGCTTTGAAAAATGAAGAGAAAAATCAACTAACACAGAATTCGGCCATATGAGCTTGATCCAACGAAAGGATTGAGTGAAAACGCCGAAAAAATATATATCGAAGACGACAGCGCCATTAAGGAATTAATTTACGATATGATAATGAAGAAAGCGAAACGACGAACCCTTAATGAGACATTTAGGCGTTCTCCCGTATTGTCTCGCTATTACTAGATTAAAAGAATTTTGACAAAAAAAAGATGGTTGGAGCCTTCAGCAACTCATCTAATATTGTTGGGCTGAATTGTCCGATTTTGGCTGAGGACCGCAAATTTGGAATATTGTGAAACAACGTCCTTAATAAATTGGCCGTGTCATGTAAATAAGACCAAAAATACGCTAAAATAAGAATATTCCGAAAAGCAAAAGCCCAAATAAGCAAAATAAAAGAGAACTATGATCTAAAAACTAAACAAGCTAAAAATGTGTTTTTGTGCTTAATACGACGTGTTGAATGCGCAGAAAAATATGCATTGCATATTTTAGTAGCCCAAATGATTGGGCGGGTTAAACAAACAATTGACCTTCCGTAAAACGAAGCACCAGCAGAGCCCTTCGCATTGTTTACGGAGAGTATTTGTTGGATGTTTGTACGATTGGGATGATTTTGAGTGCCATTTACGCCTTAATTAATTTTTCAAATCAAATTCGTTCGTTGAATTTATGGGACTTGTTGTTGTCGACGCCTCCACCGTCATCTTCCGCTTGCTTAGTCTGTCAGACAGTTCACTGATCAAATCTTGGCTTTGAAACTTTGACGGGACAGAGCCACTTCCATTTGAAGACCCGACGCTGTTTGATGGAGAAACTGTTCGGTTTTGCATACCATTCACTAAAATTTGTAAAGAATTCTTACGACGCCTTAAGTGCACCCACCACCTGCTGAACCCTTCCTGAGCTTGACTCCCTTAAGCTTGTCGGCAAAACTGGACTGATGTTTTCCTGCCAACAAACTTTTCAAATCCGGCGGAGGTGGCGGCGGCGGCGGTGCGCTGCTCAGTGGCGCTGCTTTGTGCAGCGGCTGTATTGAAGGAGAGACCAACTGAGAAATGTTGTCCAAAACTTGTTTGACAGCCTCGTAAAACATTTTAGCATCTAAAAAGAGAATATAAGAACCTTTTTATTGGTTTAGGACAATATAATAAATATTTATTCACCTTGCTCGTTCGTAAAATTGAGACCAATAACCTGTAATGGTAAAAAGTTTAAGGTTCCACCAAAATAATTACCCCATTTTTAGGGCTGAACTTATCGCAGACCAAAAAATTATAATCTAGATTACCTTTATGTTTTAAGCTATACAATAGAACCGAGCTGTCGTTTTTTTTTTCTTCAAAAGGCACAAATGAATGTAAAACTAAGATTGTACCCCAGAAACGTATTTAATTTATCTAACATTTTTTCAGGATTGCTGATTATGAATATGAAATTTCGATTACCAAGTCAGTGAGTTATAACGGTCAAGGTTCGACTAGTTTGGAAAAATCATGTTGTTTACTCTAATTTTCCACTACCTTCCCATTCCAAACAAAACAACGAAAGCTTGAGTTCAAGAAGTTATGTTTTGCTTAACTATTTGTTGTTTTCGAGGTGAGTGTTTAATCTTCCGTTTACTTGTTTATGCTCGTTGCGCCATTGATGAAAAGACGGAGTAGCTCTTAAAGGGAAAACGAAGAAGTCAGCAGCAAAAAAAACGCGATGATTTCCATGTTAGTAAAAATTGTTTTAATATAAATTTCAAATAAAAAATCTCCCCCCCCCCATGGTAATAGTTAAGATGGTAGCCCCCTTTTTTGAAAAAAAAAATTTCAAGTTTTAAAAAGTCATAGAAATAAGTTTCTAGGGGTTTTTAGGGTCGCTGATCCCGAATCCGACATCCAATTCGCCTAATACGAATCCCGGACTCGAACTCGAACCAAAAGTCGAAAATTCGAAAAAATTTTCAAAATCACTTTTTGTCTCAACGCATTCAAACTTACAAATTACTTCAAATACATGAAAGCAACCACTATTAAGGACAATTTAACTCGTTTTACGTGACTTAAGACAAAAAATGATTTGAAATTTTTTCGAGTTTTCGACTTTTGGTTCGAATTCGGGTTTCGAAAAAAACGAATGATGTCGAATTCATGATCAGCGACCCCAATAACCCCTAGAAACATAATTTTCAAGGAAAAAAGTGGCTTGTACTTTTTTTTTTTGAAAAAGGGGGGCTACCATCTTAACTATTACCCCCCTCCCGTCTCCGAAAAATCAATAATTTCAGTGCTTGGCCTGTCCGATTTTGGCTAGGGCCAAAAACTGGCCTTTTCTGGACCGCAAATGTTTTAAGAAATTGGCCGAAGTCCGGAACACAAGTGTCCGGGCCTACAATGTCATGTAACTGACCAAGGATGCCGGTGTTATGGATATTTTGTGATTTTTCGTAAGGAAACTGCACCCACGCCATTAGAATTGTTAAATAGCAAAAAGAATTGATTTATATGTCGTTCATACTCCTTGTATTTCAACCGATGAAATATGTGCTGGTTGACGATTCTTTTGCTGTCCTAAATTTAAAAATAAAATAAACAACGAAAAATACAGCAAACAGATTGTAAAATGAATTATATTGGGTTTTGAAGATTAAAAAATTTGTTATTGTTTGGTCTGATTTATCAATGGTTGGGATCAAGGGCGTAACCAGGGGGAGGGGGCTGCCCAAAATGAAAAAAATTACCCAATAAGGGGAAGGAAGTAAAAAAAAATTTAAAACAATTTTCTATGCAGAATTCCGAGCACATGAGACACTGGCTTAAATATTACCAAAAAACAGATAAATTTAGATTACCCGATCTCTTATGGCAATAATTCTGAAGACCAAATCGGCATTGCTTCTCACCAATTGAATGTTTGATAAATGATGCGAGTCGGGAAAACTTAAATTGGGAAAAAAACGATTAAGCAGTAAAGACAAATCGAGTAGTGAGAGCTTACTTCTGAGGGTTATTGATGGCATCGGGCCGAATCCATTGAGATCCATCGTAATACATAACATCAGCCGTCACAGAAAGAAGAAGTGACTCACTAAATTGGTTATTAATTACAAGTGAACCACTCAGCCCATGGCCTGAGAAACCTCATTCCTATCGAATACTTTGGAGGAGGAAAAGTTAAAAAACAAAACAATTGGATCAAATCTGAAGAGAAGCTGCAATATACATATAGCTTTTATTTTCACTATGGATCAGCCATAAGGATTATACAATAGAATCAATTTGTGATATTTAAAATTAGTTTTTTAAAATAAAATTATTTTTTGGTATCCAAATTTATGCATTATTTTTTGTTCATTGCTATTAAATCTTTTTAGCAGATGAAAGAAATCAAGGGTACTTTACCGTTATATGCAGGGGTGCGATCTGGAAATTTTCAAAATCAGAACATCCAGTCCAAAAAATCAGATTTTGGGGTCGAAAATCAGAACATTTCCTTAAAATGATTGTCTAGCAATAGTAATCAATTTATTCAAGTAAATGACTATCAAATACCATATTTTAGATTACAAATGATCATTTTGAGCAATTTTTTCGGACTTTAAGACAAAAAATCAAAATTTCTTTGGGTGGGGGAGGGAGGCGGTGCCGGTAGGCGCCGCCGGGAAAAATTTTGCAAAAATTAGGTAAATTTGTTAACAGAATTTGGTCCTTTTCACGTCTTATTTTCATTTTTGAAGGCAAAAATTGAAAGATTTTTGAAGCCAAAAATTGCAATTTTCTTTGGGCTCACAAAAATAAGACACAAAATAAGACCAAAAAGCAGAAATTGTTAAGAGGCATTGACCCAGAAAATTTTTTGAAATATTTAATTGAATCTTGTTAAGATTTTGCGTATAAATCGCTTGTTTTCCTTTGAAATCCCAAAATAAGAACAATAGGCTGAAATCAGAACAAATCTGATAAATCAGAACATTTTGAGTTTATCAGATTTGGACCCTCCAGAGATCAGAACAAATCTGATAAGTCAGAACATATCGCACCCCTGCGCAGATAAGCCAAAATGGGACGGTTTACTCGATCCAAGTAAATGGCACGAATTGCTTCATCTTGCTGCACGTACACACTTTTTTCTTGCCATTCCCCTGCCTCGTACTCCATTTTCCACAATGTCTGTCTTTCTCTCATTTTTTTTTTTGACAAAATAACTTAGAGGCGGGTGAAGGAAGCGAAACTGGCTGTTAAAGGACCTGTGCCAATGCTTTTATTCGTTCTCATAACATTTTTCTCAGCTCTGACAAAAAAAAATGGTTAATTTTTGATAATTTGTTTTATCCTTTCACACATATTCCACATTTTCGTGCCATTTACTTGGATCGAGTAAACCGTCCCATTTTTTGGCTTATCTGCGTGAAATCGCCTACGGTAAGCCATTAAGCAAACTAGTTGGACTTAAATTTGTGATCTTACAAATTAGGGAGTAAACACACATTTTATGTTAATTTTTAGAATTATTATTTTTTAAAATTTGGATTCACTGTCGGATCGTCGACTGTCGAATTGTCCACTTCTGTCGGATTGTCCTTCACTGTCGGATTGTCCAGTCACCCCCTTCCCCCCCCCCCGCCCCCAGCAACTGAACCCTCTCAAGGCGCATGACAAAACGCCGGCTCGAGATGGCACTATTTTTGGGCCTGACTTTTTCTACATAGTTGGCAATGGTTGAGCAATTAAAAAAAAGTTATAACCCAAAAATTTGATTCGGACTCTCGAAGTTGACCTTTTTACAAAACGCCTAAGCTATCGTACTAAACGGCTTGGCTAATTTAAACCTTCCACATGACAGAGGACATATATTTTTATCAAAAACAAAAAAAAAAAATTCTGAATGTTTGCGGCACAAAAACATTAGAAAACGCAAGAGTATTTGTATGGTGAAATTGTTATTGATTGTTGAATACACCGATGAAAAACTAATATAACAATAGAAACGCAAGAATATTACATATATATTGATTGTTTTTATTGATTTGTCCGAATTTCCGATCTCTAGTGATAAGAAAATGCTGCTTGATGAGAAGCGGCTAATGGGCGGAGACACTGCTGCTGGTAGCTTCAGAATACGTGGAGCACAACTTTTAAAACGATGACGCAAAACACGGCAAACAGAATGACCGACGAAACGACAGCGCAGACAAAATTCCCTCTTGTGTTGCCTGCGCGCTTTCGGCGTCGTCGACGACGCGACACCGCCGCTTCGCCGCCGGCATTCTCTGTGAATTTATTTGTTGCGGATTAAGGAAATTTAATTGTGGAAAGGGTGGAGCCGCTCCGAACCCGGGACAGATGAAAAGCATCCCCGCGCCGAAACGTCCCGCCCCAAGTTTTCGGTAAATTTCTTTTTTACCACAATATCCAAAAAAAAATTGGCGATTTCGTGGTTTGCAGTAGAGAGCGGAAAACCCAAAAATCAAAAGCCGTACCCGAACCGTGCTCTGAAGGAGCACCCGTGCCGGATCCGGTTCCAGGATCCGGGCAAAAGTACGGGTACGGAGTACGGGTTGGTCAAAAAAGCGCCGGATCCGGGGCCGTACCCGTACTTTTCAAAAAAATGTCAAAAAAAGTAAAAAAATAAAAATAGGCTTAAAATTAAGCAAAAAGTAATGATATGTAGAAGTCTGCAACTTGTATATTTTTTAGTACATAAAAAACAAGCAATGGCATGAATATGTCCGCCCGGCGGTGCCGACAGGCGCCGCCGGGAAGATTTTTTATCAAGTTTTCAAAATAATCCTGAATAAAAATGCAATAAAATTGAATAAATGCACCCTATTTGTCTCTATTAAAACTCAAAAAAGACCACTTTTTTGTACATAAAATTGCCAGGATTAAAATCGTATGCAGAGCAGGGGATTCGAACCCAAAGCGAAACCTAAGGAAACATATCACTTTAGCCAGTCGGACACAATGGAACCCAGTGACACACTGCTAATATGTGAATAATTGGTTCAAAATCCTAGCATTAGGGCTGCTTATTGGTTCCGTGGGCCACCCGTACCGTACTCCCCGTACTGGAGAAACCAAAAATCAAAAGCCGTACCCGAACCGTGCTCTGAAGGAGCACCCGTGCCGGATCCGGCTCCCGGATCCGGGCAAAAGTACGGAATACGGGCAGTACGGGTTTTTCGAAAAATGGCCGTACCCGTACCACGGAACCGGCAAAATACGGGTCCGGATCCGGTACGGGTCCGCTCTCTAGTTTGCAGTACACCGCCCCGACCCGGTTTGCGTGGCGAATCCAGGGAAAAGAGCCCAACAATATCATCGATCGGGGTATGAAAAGCGATGTCCCTGAAATGTCGGGGAAGGAAGCCCTGAATGTGATTGTTACTTTTTGCCAAAGTGCCGCCAATGAGTGCCGAAATGTTGTGCCCATCGTCAACAGATGCCAAAATCAATTTCAGCGTCTCGCGCTGCTTCTCCCTCTGATGACGCTGCTGCGACTGTTTATCCTCATCCTGCTTTTCCTCCGGCTTTTCCTCATTGGCATTTCCATTATTATTATTTTTATTTTGATTGTTTACGTGGCAATAATTAATTGGTCCCCCGTCCCAAATGTGTGCCAATTGTTGCAACAATTCATTGCCTCCCCCATTTTTGTTTCCATCCGTTGCGGACGGCACAACTTGTGCCACGGGAATTGCCAAATGATCGGCTAACAACAAAATTGCTGCAATCAAATTGCATTTCATTGTGTCGTGCAACAACGCGGCTTCATCTGCACCAGAAGAGGCAGCTTAAAAAATAGTGTTTTTACTAATAAAAGCCCCGGGGCCTCAATTTTTCAATTCCTCTTTAGGGGACTTCTATTAGAGGGGGCTTCAAACCGAGAGGGATTTCACTTAACGCTAAATCCGGCAATATGCCACCTGGTGCCCCTGTGGCCTTTCCATCGCCGCCACCGCTTCGTATTGCGGCATTTAGCAAAGTTCGCAAACGGAAGAATGCGCGTGCCAACGGAGACGAATCATCGCATGCGACAACAGCTCTGGCCACCGCTTGTTCCATGGCCCAATGTTGGGCTACCAATTCGTTGACAAATGCTCGCAATTTGGTGTCGCCGCTGGCGGTGCCATCATTCGCAGCGGCCGACAGCGCTTGGGTCAACAACAAATGTTGTTCTAGTGGCCCTTGCGTTCCGTCGCCGCCGTCGCCCCCGGGCACAAACATTGCATTCGTTGGCATTATTCCATTGTTAAGGCACAAAATAAAAAGGAATTGCCAAATAATGCATTTCATTTTGCGCCAGATCCTAAAATGCTTATTAATTTAATATTGAATTAAAAAAAACTGATTTATTGATATTTTTTTTTATTTAACGCTTACACAAATTAGCGCAAGTTTATATATCATTTTTTTATTATTAAGCCAAACCAAACAAAAAAAAAAACCCAACTCGGCAAGCACATCCTTTCACATTGAAAAACATTGCAGGCATATACCTAAGTTTCCGCCGGTGCCCAATTTTCGAGCACTCGGCACAAAAACAAATAATTGAAAACGTTGCCAAAAAATGAGCATTTCCGACTATTTTATTTGTAATGATTAAATATTTTCAACAATTAAATTTAATTTATTACAAAATGCCCAATTTTTTTTTTTGAAAAAAAAAAACTAATTTTTTTTCCATTAAAATTGATGTTTTCGACGGTTTTCATGATCGCTGATAACGAATATGACACCCATTTCAACCAAAACCATAGGCTCCCGGTCCCGTTGAACCCTAGCATTAATAGAAAGCTATATTTGTTTAATAATTATTCTTAAGCAAAAGCTAAGCATTAAATGCACTAAGGAAAAAGTTATCATATTTCAATTGCGAAAAAATTTTTTAGGGTTGTCCACGGCCGATTTTAAACCGGGGTCCCAGTTTTTGGTCGACCCCCGGTTTTCGGCTTTTGATCGACCCCCAGTTTTCGGTTTCGGTTTTTACGAAACGCCCTTTGGAATTTTGAGGTTTTCTTATCACCATTTTTGAAATTGCCACCAATGTTGGAATTTGTTGAATTATTTAAATTTAACAAAATGCCAATATGACCACCGAGGACAATAGAATCATTCAGAAGCTACCATTGTTTGAGAGACTATTCGCAAGCTATTGTTAGGCGTTAAGCCATTTTAGAAAGGGTTAATTTTAAAACAATAACAAAATTAGGCTTTTTTTTTAAAAAACAACAAAATTACCGTATTTTCTCTAATAGAAACCCCGGGGCTTCTATTTTTCAATCCCCCTTCGAGAGGGGGCTTCTATTGGGAGGGGGCTTCAAATGGAGGG